>CAAKHG010003482.1:11102-23536 GCA_901007715.1 Dactylopterus volitans
CTTCTCATCACCAAGTCTGAAGCATTTCCAAACAGCTGAGATCCTCACCTTTTTCTCCGTTTTTTTTTTTTTTTTTAGTGCAATCCAGGGAGCCCTGAACTGTGACTGTGAATGCTAGGGATTACATGTGCCCTTGCTGAGATGGCACATATTTAGCAGGTTGCTTCCAACATGCGGGCGGGTTCAGTTCAGTTAGTTAAACATTAGAACTGTCAACCCCAGATCTGGTTTGCATTCCCACCACCGACCATACTCAGTGTGTATACCGCCTCACCGTTGTACGCCTTTGTGCTCCAGTCAAATTGCGGTTAACACTGATGACTGTCACAATATGTACATTTGAAAAAATTGTATTAAATGTATCAAGAATAGAAAGAAGCCATCAGTTCATCCTGCTAGCCATTTGTCTAAGACACTGAAAAGCCTGTGTGTCAGCTGATGACACATGCCCAAATAAACACTCTGTGAGGTCACACAGACCAAAACCAAAAAAACAAAACCGGGAGGGACAGACTTCAAGGCAATAACACTGACGTTTGACCATCAAAATCGAATCGATTCATCCTTGACTCGACATTTTTACTAAATTTGAAGACCTTAATTCCAGGCTTCCCTGAGATATTGAATTCACAAGAAAGGAATATCTGAATCCCCAAATTGAAAAAGTAATACATACCCAAATTGATCCTAATAATAATTGCTTTTAGAAGGCCACTTCTGCTCCTATTTGACCAAGCACTTCAAAGTAAAAGCAAATTTTTCCCAGGACTCCCAGAATAAAAAACATATTCACATTCATATTAGCAAAATGGGCCCCCTTGAAAGGGTCCTGCAAATGTGGCAGACAGTAGCCTTCTCTTACCTTGAATGACAAGTCTATTGTCCGCACCTCTTTCAAATAATTTCTTTAAAAAAACAGGAGAACTGCCATTTTCTTAAGTCTTACGTTTTACAAAGAATAAAAAAGTGTCAGTTTGGCTCATGCAATTGTGCGGACACCCCACATCGTCCTTAGCAACGCCCCCTCTGGCAGATATCACAGCTTGCAGACACTTCTTGTAGCAGCTAAAACCTGAGCATGGGATTTTTGCTTTATTTCCTGCAAAAGGCTTCTCGTTCTGCAACATTCATGGGCTGTGCTGCATGCACAGCTCTTTTAAAATCTAACCACAGATGGAATCAACAATGCTCTGGTCAAGGCCTTTCCAAAGACTTCGACTTGTGTCTCTTGAAGTCGTCCACGGTGGATTTCTGAGATCATTGCCCTGCTGTAGAAGCAGCCCCCCTCTCAGCTTCAGCTTTTATACAGATAGTGTGATGTTTGCTTTGTTGGCATTTAGTGGAATCCATTTTTCCACCCACCGTGCAGCGTTCATAATGCCACAGACTGCCTCACAAGCTCAAAGCATGATCGATGTTACTCCGAGTTGGAGACGCGTTTGTATAATGAAATTCTGCACCTTTTTTTCTTCTAAAAATATACCTTTGCTCAGTCTTGCCAAATATTAAATTTGCCAGTCATCAGGTTTATTATAGTTGTTCCTTTGCAAACATCGGACACTGAATATTGTGGTGTGAACGCAGGAAAGGTTTTCATCTGACAAGGCGGTCATAACTGTGCAACCGTTGCTGCACGGCAGACCCGCGCTGAACAGCGCTTTGAGATGGCTGCACGCAGCTATTACCTAATGACAACTGCTGACCTGCTACCGGCTGAAAAGATCTGGCTGAGGTCTGAGACCTTGGAATAAGCATTTGAAACGTCAGACCTTTTAGTATTTCCAGACTTTAGCACATGACACATCTAGATTATTTTGTCACATAGCAAAAAGCTCATGTTTACTCATGTGTTTTTCCAATAACCTGGAGGTTTTTTTTAATGCATTTTCATTTTTAAAAATCAATTATATATATATATATATATCATTTTCTATTACTTCTCTGTGAAACTTCACGTCTGGGTGTCTTACCAGTGAGATCTATGTCTGCTTTCATACTGGTGTCCATCTCTGTGAAAATCTCTTGGAAGTGGTCGCTGACAGCCGCCAGAACGGCTCTATGGGCCGAGTAGGATTGCCCGTTTGTCCGCAGAGTGATGTCACAGAACATGCCCGCCTCCCGCTGACTCCTCAGCTTGCTCAGTATGTCAGCGCCGTGTGATGCCATCGTCTTTGTGACAGATCCTCGTCCACCCAGCTTCTAAGAGGTAAATGAAGTCAGACAGAAGAAAGATGTGCCTCAATAAAAGGAATATACAGTACTCTGCCAACGAACGCCACCATTAGTTTTGGTGTTTCAACAAGATTGTAGCGAGCATATCAATATTTTTTACAGTCTCTGTATCAAGATGCAAGTGGAAGACACAGGAACTACTGAATTCAAAAATGCATGCTCAAAAAAATCTAAGAAAATTTGTTCCACAGGCTAAAGTGGCACATATTTAGTGTGACGTCCCTTTGCACTTCACATGAAATGACAGACTTATTTTGAGTGACAATGACTTTTACTGCGCTAACGTGGTGTGTGACATCAGCTTTAATTGCAAGACAGGTTATAATAAGCTTGCTCAGCATCCGGCAGCTTTATCTTGATGCCAAAATGATCCTTCTAAAGTTTGATCAGGAAAGGCTTCTGTGGAAGTATATAGCAGCCACAAAACCACTTTTTATCCGGGGAACAGGAGAAGAAGGCTGAAATATGCAAAAGCTTACAAAAATCGGAGCGAACATCAAAGAGTAAAGAGTACTATGCATGAGTCAACGTTTGAAATGTCAAACAACTGACGATATGTGAGAGGAGTTGGAGAGAGGTACAAGAAAGAGTGCTCGCAGCCTTCGTTGAAACGTGGTGGAGTGTCTGTCATGGTTTGGGGCCATTTTCCTGCCAATCCCTTTGGAGAAATACACCGACCCCTAATATTTTGGTCATCCCACTCAAATACATCAGGGCGACAAAAGTTTGGGGACGCCTCTCGGTACAACCCAGCACAGTTCAACAGCATCACAAACTACAACCTCAATGACAATCATTGAAACGTGTCAACACCTCTCTCAAACAGATTCAATAAAAATTCAACATCAAGTTTATTGCAGGGCCACTGCATTGTATTCTACGGTAAACGTGCAGTGGTCATAATGATATGCTTGATAGGTGTAAATTGAAGTGATGGAATCATGAGTGCTTTTGAAGTACAGAAAAAATTAATAATCATACCATTCCTTCTTTAAGGTGTCTGATTACAAGCGGGGTTATTTTTCCAGCACGGCCATGATCTCAAGCACACTGCAAATACAGTGAAATCACTTTCGAAAAAAACTAAAAAGCTACCAAAACGCTGACAATGACGGACTGGTCTCCGCGGAGTCTAGACCTGAATATTATAGAAGCGGTATGGGCTCAACTGGGCAGAAAAAGAAGTCTAAAGACGAACTCTGGGAAGCGCTTGGTTTACTGTACCACAAGATTGAGAAAACTTCAAGGGAGTTCAAAAGGATGTCACGCTTGAAGATTGACTTGAGCCTGCAGAGGCTATTGTATTCTGAATTGTGTTTATTATAGCTGTGTACATATTTCCTGTATTTTTGTTGCTGCATCTTACAAAAAAAAAAAAAAAGAGAATAAGAAATAAATGCGCAAGAACAACCTTGATTAATCAACAAACCTAACGGTGGCCTACAACGTTTGGGCGGCAGTGTAAACTGCGAGAGAACCCCCCCAAACACACACACGCACACACTACGAGACATCCAAGTATGAGAGCAGGATGCAAGGGGGAAGAGTGTGAGCTTGAGTGAATTCGAAAGTATGGGAAACAGAAACATCAGGCTTGACAGAGAAAAAGAGGAAGTTTTACAGAAAGAAAGCCATGGGAGGACAGTGCTACTTTTCAGGCCGCGTACGGCGGAGTCGCCCCCTCTGGCCCCCGGCATTACCTCCGTTTTCTTGCTGCACTGGCTGCAACACTCGGGACAGCTCATGACAAAGTCTCGGATCTGGAAGTACATCCCTGCGAGAACAAACCAACAAGACACTTTTAAACATCAGTTACATTACAAAGATGTGTTTAAAGCACACCTTTGCCCTGCTATGCTCTTTGACCCCATTTGAGAAGGACAGGCTGGAGTTACTGTCACACAAATGGGGGGGAAGCCGGGCCCTCCATGGCTTCTGCAAATCGCTACTGAAGGAGCTCGCCACACAGAAGTGAGAAGTTTTCACAGGAACTTGAAGCTTCCCTACCTCCAACTGTTGAGGCAGGAAGCGCATATGGGGTGTGATTAAGGCAAGTGATGTGATGTGCATACCTTCCCACCAGTAGTTCTCTGCCACGCATCTGTAGGTGTCCTCCAGGGAGTGGTGGCGCTGGTCAGGCCGTCGCCGGTGAAAGGTGGAGATGGCCTCGTGCCTCCGCTTCTCGTCCAAGACCTCCCGGTAGTTGATGAAGCCCCTTTCCAGCTTCTTGCGGTACAGCAGCCCGTCGATCACCTCGAAATTGGGCGAGCGGCGCGCCGGCGTCGGGCGGCCCATCGAGCTGGCGAGGGACTCCACCTCGCCGGCTCTCCCCGCGCCCCTATCCGACCACGACGACCTGGAGGGGCAGCCCGCCTCTGCGCTCGCGTAGCGCGCGTTGATGTGGGCGCAGTCGCCAGCCATCTTAACCGGTTTCAAAGTGCCGACCTCGGACCTAACTTTGCCCTGTCGGGGAGGACCACGGCGCCCTCCTCTATGATGGAACCAAACACACACACACACACACACCTCCTCCTCCTCCCTCTTCTCCGCTCGGTCGGATCGCCCCCCCCGCGCGTCACGGCGGAGAGCAAAACTTCAAGCACAGTCCGGATACAAAGTCCACGTGAACGTGGTGACAGGAGACAACAGACCGGCGGCCTCAAAAGAAGTCCCCGCAAACAAGTCTGCGGAGCCCCGCTAGTGGTCTGACGTATCCCGGTGGGTGGACATAGATAATTAGTTGGAATTAACCATGTGGTCTTTTATATTATTATTATTATTTTTTTTAGCTTATAAACGCTTGTTTCTCTTCACCGTCAGACGGGAGCCAGCAGCCGTTTGACTTGAGGCTGCTGCTCTGTAGCGGAGCTGCCCATCACTTCTTCACTGCCACAAAACACTCCAGGCTAACATCCTCAACCTCCCCCCGGCTATTAAATGTCGATCCTTCCACTTTCTGTTTTGAAAAAAACAAACATTTTTTTTTCGTTGTTGTTGTTGTTGTCACATCTCTGTGCAATCGTGCGCCTTCTTCCGTTACGCAACCGTCATCCGAAATGTTCGACGGTCCGTCCAAGTGTCGCTAATAAGCGCAGCCGGGGGACGATCGCGCCAACGGCGGCGAGCCAAGTGATGCAAAGTAACGAAATTCGCAGCCTCCGCGTTAACAAGCTTCCAGCGCCAACCTCCGATCGGCGGTCCGTTCTGCATCTATTTCAGGAGACCGGGAGTGGCCTCCGGTGCTGGATGACGGCGGGCAGCTTCACCTCCGGCGTTAACTTGAGATTTCTTTTCGCCAACTCGAGTCGGAAGCAACATGATGACGCAGCTATCAGCTCAGCATCGCCACTTCCAACGACCTAAAAGCGAGGTTGCCTGCGCTATTAGCGCACAGTGTTATTTAAAAAAATAAATAAAAATCGCCGCCGGGTCTCCTCAAAAGCGAGCCAACAAGCTCCGGTCACACGGGGACATAGTTCGTGCCGCTCCGCCTGCGACAGAATCCGGTCTGGTGGTCAAATAATCAAAAATCTTAAACTCGCAACCTTCTGTTTGTGGCTAACTAACAGCCTAACTGGAGCCGCTCCTCCCCGCCTTCAGACAAAGACCATTAGCAGAGGCTTTAAAGAGCCTCGGCCGGGTCACGATGTGATTGGCCGAGAGAGCTGCCACTCAAGCTAGATTTCGTCTCCCCGCATCATGGTGGGTTGCTCGCACACGACACCAGCGTGAAGGCTCACTTGCAGCCCAGCCAAGTTGAACATGATACATCCGATGGATTTTGTACGCGATGCACACGTTTAGTTGAGGGCCGTCCAGTTGTTATGGCCCGGCGCTCATCTTTCGTCATTCAGCTCGGAAGAATACCGACATATCATGGTAGATTTTACAGTTGAAGCTGCCGCTGCAATTTCAATATGAGAAACAAATATTGCAATGCAACATTTTACAATCGCGATGGCTCCGTGCTTACGAGAGTTTCAGCTTGCAAGATTCAGGATGCAACGTGCCACACTTCACATCCTGATCTCAAAAAAAAAAAAAAAAAAATCCCCCTGCATTAAACTGAATGAAAACCTCTGCATCAAATTTTAAAAGACCACCCAATTACCTGTGTCAACACCATATTTATTCATCGCTGGATTTTAATCGTTAATTCAAAATAAAAAGATAATCAAATATTCCCGGTCAGCTGACTCCTATTGTCATAAAGCAGTGGTAATTTTCCTCAGAAATATTAAAAAAAAAATACCAAAAGAAATCAGATTGCAATGCTGAGGTGTAAGTATAAATTGAATCGCATACATATATATATACACTTTGACAGTGCTTCACTTTTTCTACTTTAAACTCCAAGGATGATTCTATTTCTATTTAGAATAAATGCAGCTAAAGTATCACTGGAGTGTTGGTGGCCATAACTTTCAAACACAGCGGCCTATTGTAAAATTGGTTTATATGCATCATTTCCCGCTTAGAAAGTCATACACATTGCTTTCCTCGTGTGCCCTTGTATCTTTAAACTTAAACTGGCACTAAAGGTGAGAGTCAAATAAGTTTGTTTCTTTGCATGAAATGTTTGGCAGATTTAAACACACTTAAGGCATCATTATTTGCCGTAACATCAGGCCTTCAGCCAACACGGAGGATATTTACTCTACAGGGAAACCTTGAAATAGTTTACATTTTCCAAGATTTATTGGATTACTTGTGGGTCAGCGGTGTTTTATTATGATCCACTACTGGCAGCATTTGGATTTTTACAAAGTGAATAAATATTTTCATTCTTTGACTTGGAAAATTGGCTGGATACTTAAAACTTTTAAATACAAAAACAATTCTATTTTGTCTGGCAAAAAGCCCTCATTGAGACAAACTACTATGCATAGTATGAAAACTACATTAGCCTCACCCTAACTACAAACAGAACTAAATCAGACATACATTACTTGTGCAAAATATCCCAAAGTTAGCCATCAGCTGCTAGTAATTTGAGGTGCAAATTATTTACTACAAACCACTTACAACCATCTTGTAAATGAATCATTCTTTATTAGGTAATGAGAAAAGACAGTCAGTGGAGCTGGCAGCTCCTCAGCAAATTACGACTCAGGTGACAGTCTATAAAAGTTCACACAGAGCAATAAACCTTGAAGTGCTTGTTTTCTACCCTTCTTCAAGTTAACAGTTCACCACATTTTTTTTTTTTGCCACAAGAATTGGATTTTTCCTCTTAAACACAATTTCAGCATCAAAAAGTCTCAAATGAAACAATACAAAAGGCCTGTTTCTTGGCAGAATTCTTGACTTGTGAAAGCAGGAGAGGCACACATGGAATCCACAACAAAGATGGCCGCTCGATTTCGGGGTGAGCCACTGACACGGCCTAGTGGGACACCTAATGGAATGAACCCATCATTTTTGTGGAGCGTTCACGCCTGTACTTTTCTTGCTTTGAATAGTCAATATAGTCTGCGATACCAATACTAAACGAAGAAATTCAAATACATTAACTGTTATAATATATGTCTCATAACTGAGTACATCAAGGCTTTATCAGAACAGGTGAAGTATAGGTGTACTCTAAAAATCAAATGCAACAGCATTTTATCATGGAAATACATCCATGCCCCTTTCGTACTGATGGTTTTTGTTGTTTTGTTTTTAAATCTCGCTCAGCTGCAGGTACAGAAGTTTAATAAAATAGCAGCACACTGTGCCGTGTGCACACTAGGCCTGGGTGATGCTGCCCTTTGCCGTGGCTTTGCTGGTCTTGGGGCGTTTGGACTCCGGAGGCTGGCAGACTGGATCAGAGGGGGGAGACGGGCGTTCTGTGGAGACACAGGTGAGCGACACGTTGGCAGTCTGTGATGTGTGGACTGAACTCGAGTTTACATTTATAAATATCAAACAAGACGTTAATATTATAAGTGCAATGCTGCGGTTGAAGAAAAATGCCAACATGGTTGTATCCCAAATGTGCTGATGCCAAGATGTTCGGATTTAATTTCAGTTTGAATGCAACCGGCCAAGAGACACATGCGGTCTGATGATTAAACAAGTATTAAATAAAACCTGGGTTAACTTTTCAGAAGATACGAAAAGGTTGGGGCTGAAGAAGATACGAAAGGTTAATAACGTTTTTTTAATGACCGGAAGACCTCTGAGCAATGAGGAATTTTTGACAGAGGATGTTTTGATAATGATTAAATCAAGCTGTGTTGATAACGTCGTCACTTGAATGCTGGGCTTTCTAGTGCCTTTGGGCATCACTGTGGCGACACCCCATGGTCACAGACCTCCTGATTATCTTGGTAAGTAATAATCTATACCCAAGATGCAATTAAAATCCAAAAAATATTTCAAGAGTTTTAGTATGCATTCATAAACACATAACTGATTTTCTGTTTAGCTATGGAGTGGACATTATAAACAGATTAAGCCACGATACACGCAGCAGTTTTGACGATGCACACTGATCGACGACCAGGAACAATGGAGCATCAGAATGCCGCCTGATTAGAGGACGTTTGTTGAGATGTTTGCAATAAGTGACGGCGTGAAACAGGCCAAGCAGTCACTCTCACTGACCATGTTTGGCCTTCTCAGTGGAGGAGGGCGCGCGGAAGAGTGAAATGGGTGAATGGGATGCAACAGGAGTCAAAGACACCCGCCTGTAAACAGAAAAAATAAAAAATAAAATTAGTAACAGAAAGGCTTTGACCCGATCACATGACGGGGTTCATTCAAGTTTGTTTGTCTCGCTCGGTAGCCCCTGAGTAAGACTCGTCAGGACTGGTCAAAGGCAGACGTTCAAAGTTACAGATACAAAGCAAACGCTTGTGCAGACAAGCTATTGTCTGCGAGCAGTCTGTCAGAGTGATTATTATTTTATAGTCAGTGGGGGGTCCAACGAATCCCCCCCGATACCAGACGAGGATTTGTGCTCCAGAATTGAGCACATGTGAACAGACAAAAACATTACGAGCTCCTTATGCCCGATTTTAACTCCCCTCATTTTGCACATGTTACAGTGCAGTTTGTTTTTTTCCCCTCATCGTTGTAGGCATTTCTGTAAACTACATCTCTGGAAGTAATTTGCAGAGGTGCTTCAGTCATGGAGTATGTGTATTCACCTTCTCAGTGTGTCTGCTGTCTCAACACATTTAAATGAAGCATTTACATAAAGCACCCTGCGCAGCTTTGTATCGGAGGGGCTGTTTGCTGCACTCTTTACGCCAGCAATAGTCACACTTTTGGAAGATACTCAGCGAATTACAAAGTGTAATTACAAAGCGAAATTAAATTCTGCCACATGCTTGCCGGCCACATAACTCTGGCGCTGGTTTCACGGCGCCTCTCATCTCCGAGAGAACATTTACAAGTGTTCGCAATGGAAGTCAAATCAAGCCAGTGACACAAATTTGCTTCAAGAGTGTTTTAAATTAGCCTCACAACTTATCATTAAAAAGGGATTGTTGAATTAAAGGGGATTTTTTTTAAAGGGATTTAGTTTCTTCTCGTTATTGAACCTTTGGGTTTGTGTTGACATGTGAATATTAATTCACATGCTTCTTAAAGTCTTTTATTGTTACTTTGAAATGCTTTTTTTTCCAGTCCTGGTTGTGAAATGTGCTGAATGGATATAGTCTCACTTACTTATTTTTTTAACCCGCCGGCAATTAAGTCAGTGACCGAGTTTCAATAAATCACATCACACAGGTGACATGGGACATGTAAGTAGTCTGGACATCCATTTAAAGAGATTCAAATTACTTGAACGACTGAAAATATGCATTTCAACAACAGCAGAAAGCTCACCCTTTCACTTGTAAAATAAACCGATTGCCCGATTCACTCATGCTTGCATTTACCTTGGTGTGGGCCCTTTGGGCGTGGCTGGAGCCTTGGGAGTTGTGGGCCCTGGGCTATTACAAGCACTGTTG
Source organism: Dactylopterus volitans (assembly GCA_901007715.1). Classification (NCBI taxonomy): domain Eukaryota; kingdom Metazoa; phylum Chordata; class Actinopteri; order Syngnathiformes; family Dactylopteridae; genus Dactylopterus; species Dactylopterus volitans. The sequence goes on from CAAKHG010003482.1 coordinate 21,281, forward strand.
AGGACTTTAGGAGTGGAGGGAGTGAGGGGGGCCGCGTGAGGCAGGGTTTTGGATGAGCTGTTGGGGGTGAGTGGGGCGATTCGGGGCTGCAGAGGAGAGGCTGCACCCGTGCTTACAGAGGCTGGCGTCTGGGGAGCTGTCGGAACTGTGCTTTTGGGAGTAGTGGGCTTTCCCCACCCCTCCAGGGTGGTGAGGGTGATCTTACGCGGCTGAGGTTTAGGCTTGGCCGCGGGGGTGCTCTTCTTCTCCTCTGGGGATACGACTGAGGAGAGGGGCGTCGACGGGGCTTCTTTGCCGAGGCTCGCGTGAGATGTGGGGTTGGTGGCTGAGCCCGGCGGCTGGGACACCGGCGACGATGTCCTGGCGGCGGACGTCTTCTTGCCCTTTTTCTCAACGCCGTTGTTCGGGGTGAAGACCTCCAACGTGGGAGGCTCCTTCAGAGGCGTGCCCAGTTCGCCGGGAGAGAAGGACAGGAAGGAGCAATAGCCATCGGTGGAAGATACGGCCAAGAAGGAGCCATCTTGAGACCTTGACAGGACAGAAACAATACCGATGAAACAATGTGTTCACTGGCAAAAAAGTTTTCCAAAAATCAGTAAGAGGTTCTTCCCTCCAGCCTCTCAGGTAGAGCCTTCCATTTAAAAAATGCCCACCTATTAAAAGACGCCCCGTGTGCACTGCAAACTATTGCTTACAGTATGTTTTCACTCTGCATGTCTATCTTCTTTCCTTTTAAACCTGAATCTACAGTGACTGGGTGTGGAGCACCAAGTACGACCAAAACACAAGTGACCTACATTCAGCGGTGTGTCAGAATGTATCCTGTGTAGATGCCAGTGGAGGACAGAAGCCGATGCTGCTGCTATTTTCATGATGCAAACTGCGTAGACGTTGGGTTGCTGTGAGTTTTGCTGGAAAGCACTTTGGAACTCTTGTTTATCCAAAAGGTCCCTAAACACAGCTGAAGTGCACTTGAGCAAGGTACCTGACCCTAAATGTGTTGCCATTACACTGCTCCCTGCGGATTTATTATTCCCCTCTGGGATTAATAATGATAAATACAGCAGCAAGCTTCAAGATGACCTTCCCTGTTTTTGGGGGGGGGGGCTGGGGCGCAGTCCATGCAAAACACTACAAAATCAAATGAGCAAAGCCTACCATTTTATAGAGTGGGACATATTTGAGCCTAAATACAATAAATTGATAACATCTGAATGAAAATATTGAATGTCTAGTTTGAGTAGAAATAAGGAAAAGTTTGGACTGGCAGTTGCACAGAACTGAAATTTAAATGGAGTGTGCTGCATGATGATCAAAACCCGGGGCAGCGCGGTTTAGTAACCAACTTCCAAACATGTGTAAATCGGTTCGGGCCGGCGGAGCCTCCCTGACAACGAGCAGACGGCCTGGGAGCGCCTCGGGGGAAGGTGGAGCGGGCTGCTTTGAGAAACAGCGTCCATTTACCATGTGAGGTCACTGAGTGTGTGGTAGTGAATGTTGGACACCAGGCCGAAAGGAAGGGACTGCTGCGTGTCATATAGGAAGATGGAGTCCTCGGACGCCACTGCAAACACCATACGGTACGGCAGCTCGAATACATTAGGAAGAGTCTGGACGGACCCATCTGTGATCAATAATGATGGGAAAATGGAAAAAAAAAAAAAGGCATAAGCAAAACAGAAATAAGGAGGTGCACACAAAGAAAGTAAGGGTTTAATCCATGCCTGTTGAACAGTGGAGGATGTGTACTTACCTTCTCCCTTCTTGGTCCTCAATTCAAAGTAGACGGGGCAGCAGCGCACAGCCAGTGTGGCCTTAGTCGGACACGGTAAGTGGGCTACAGGCCTAGAAGGCACACGCACAGATTTGCACAGCAATAAGAAAAGATTAAAAGACCATCAATGACTCTCGGCCTTTAAATGTCACCCAGCATGCGACAGCTACCTCTTCAGGCCCTTCCTGGAAAAGATGTACGTGGTGTTCATGATGTTTTCTCCAGTCTCCACACATCCAGCTGGGGACAAAAAGTTGGACAACAGAAGCGGGATCGTGATTTCAATAAATCATTTTTTTACTAGAGTATCACAAAACTTGGTTTCTTGCCGGGCGCTCTTGTGTGTGTGTGTGTGTGTGTGTGTGTGGTTGTGCGCGTACCTGGGGCAAGCAGGAAAGATCCGTCTGGTGTGAATGAAAGACGGCGGAAGAATGACCTCATGCTGTCATCGTGGAACATTCTGTGCTGCTTGACCTACATGT
>CAAKHG010003494.1:11845-31183 GCA_901007715.1 Dactylopterus volitans
GAAAAAAAAAAAGAAAAAGAGCAAAAAAAAAAAACAAACACACAAAAAAAAAATATATATATATATATATATATATATATATATATAGAGAGAGAGAGAGAGAGAGAGAGAGAAATGTATATTTAGATATACATAAATATAAACTGATCTAAATGTGGATGCCAAATAGTTAACATCTGGCTTTTATACATGATCTATTATAGCACAGGGCTATCTGAGAGACTGCAGGCCCTAGTATATTCACATAATTTCCATGCTTTTCTTGATGTTTTTTTCCCCTTCTTTTTCTGTTATTTTTTTTTCTGGTGATGACATCTCTCGAAGAGCGAAATGATGAAAATGGTTTTGCAGAAGAAGAAAAAATTACAGGACTTCCTCTATAATTCTATCTCTCCAGCATTTACTTTAGAGAAGAAGCATAGGTTGCTGACACAATCTGGGGATTGTTATGCATTTTGATGCTCTCATGCCTGGAGGGGGCAGCGGAAATATATTGATGGGAAATGGAGGTCCTGAGTCAAGCAATTTATAGGTCATTTTCTTTCCCACACGGGTAAAGAAAAAGATTCATAATACTTTAAGTGTATGTGTGTGTCTGTGAGGGTATACACACTTTTTTGTACGTCCTTTTCTCTGTACACCACTAAAATGAAATAAATACCAACTTTTATTCCCACAAAGCTTTAAAGTGAATGTCATTTTCTCATGCACAATTTCCATGCACAAAGAAACCATTTAATGTGGCATTCAACTGAATTTCAGCTCTAGCTCCTTGTTACTAGAGAGCTAATCGCTTTTTATATGTTACCTCTACATGTGTGATACATTTTTTGGTGCCATTGGCTGCAAGGTGATTAAAAACAAAACAAAACAAAAAACAACATTTGGAGATTCAACAAGCCGCTGATACAAAACGGTAAATTCAAATTCAAGTTTAACCTCAACCTAAAAATAAATCTTAAAAAAACTTGAGCTGAAAGAATCTGAGCTACTTTAAAAACATTTTAGGGCTTAAAAGTGATCAACGAAAGGTAAAGAACGTATCTGTGTTGCTGCTCTTGGACACAAATAGGCATTGCTGTTGTTGGTCAATTTATAAACCCCTCTGGTTTCATTTGGTTGACGGCAGCATCTTGTAAGGGCAGCCAGTGTGCTTCAATCAGGAGCTGGATTTGTTCTGCAGCATCCCAGTAATTAACTGATTGATAATATCTGGGTTGGTTCCCCTTAATTACGGGGCTGATTATAAATGAAAATGGTGATCCAGTAAATTGGAAGCGACCTACACAAAGTGGGACATCTCTTCCAGGTTTCTGCCATATCTGGTCACCCTCCCACACTCTGCTGTGACCGCTCAATTGACGATGAAGAATCTTATGGCACATTTTAATGATAACATTTTCTAAAGGCAAGCCAGAATTAACTTTATGTTTATGTATGATTATACACAGGTGGAAGTTTTAATTTATGGAATGTTAAATTCTTACCGAATTTATGCATGACTAAAAATGCAACTGATGTTTAAGCGCTTTCATTTGTATGGAAGAAAAAAAATTGAAGGGAAAATATAACTATATTTTTAACGCGGTGACGGTGCAGCCTGTGGCTGAGTGATGTTTCAGCAGGGGGAGCCACCCTGCTGTCACGCACTGGGACTCTAACAACAACATATTGTTCTGACGGGTAAACGAGCGCAGTAGTCTTTATTTTTTCAGAGAGATTAATGTTCAGCAGACTGACTGTACAAATGCAGGCACAACCTGAGGGCCTGTTTCGCTTTTGTGCGGCTTAAAAGGAGTACTTTTTTCCCCTTTTCCCTTTTCGGTCAAAATATAAAATATCCCAAACCAAAAAACACTTAATAAAATATGAAGAAATGAATGTAGTGAGAGGTTATTCATCACGATAAACACCTTAACATGAATCACCTAATTTCTGATGAAGATCATTTGTTATATGTGTTTATATGTCTTTTTTTCTTTCCCCTCAAAAAAGCATTAAAGTATCATCAGCTAAATTTTGTTTAGGAGGCAAAACAACATTCTTCTTTCAGCTCAAAAAAATATTATGGTGTATCATGTGGGATCTTTTTTTTTTTTTTTTTCCATTTTAAGTGCCTCACATTATAGTTTAACTTGGCATGTTTAAAGAGTAGCGGATTGACAAGTGATATACATTGCCAAAATGGTCTGCGGGGATGGCAGGTTGTATATGAGCCAGACAGATGATTGAAGGAGTTCAAGAGTCATTCTGCCATGTGGAGGAGTGTTCTGCAGCAGCTGCAATCAAGGCCTTTATGGCGGCCATTACTCCCAGCTGATGGGGAGAGCGGAACCTCCTCATTATGGCTGCCTGACAGGGATCAAGGCCAGGAAAACCTCCAGAACCTCTGAGCTCACCCTAACCCAGTGACATCAACACAAAGGGAAAGATGAGATGACAAAAAGCAAATTCTAACGCTACTCTCCATAAATGAGAGGCAGTTGTGATGCAACTATGTTTGTAGCTGCAGCTGGAAATATCAATTTCAGCACTTGTGGTAAAACTGAGGTATTGAGGCGTCTTTTGTCTGGGGATTGCTACTTGGCAAAGCAAGTGAGCTATATGCTCTGCAGGATTTTCTTGTCTCCTAAACATCTCCTGGAGAGGTATATGGAAAATCTTTTGATAAACAGAACTGAGGGGGGGAAAAATTAATACAATTCAGACCAGGATAAGTGCACAGCGAAACATGTGTGTGCAATTCAGTTTTAATTCCGGATGAAGTCACAATGAAGTTTTGTTTACCGTACCATCAACACTGGAGCATGCTTTGGCAATGCTTGCTTGAATGATCGCATAATTTGTTTGCATGTGTACGTGTTTTTCTAAATCAGAGCTGCAGGAAGTTTCCAATAAGCTCATTGTTTATTATGAAGGAACCAAGAACTTCAAAAGATTTCACCTTATCTTTTGAGATGCAACAAATAACTTGAATGGAATGAATGTGTTGGTTTAAACGGGTCTGATAGAGTTTACATGAGAATGGCCAAACGCCAAAAATTTAACCACTGCTGAGGTTGTGAAAGCTATTTCAGACAGTTCAGCAGTGTGTAAAACTGTATCTCCTCAAGCTGCTACCTTTCTTTTCTGCGAACAACCAAGGAGCCATTCATCACCATTTTCCATTGTGTTTTCCACCCAAACTGCTCTCTCAGCGTACAAATGAGTATTGTGGTGCTGGGCAGAGGTTTTTGGCATCATAATTGTACATAGTAAGTAACAGCAGACATCCAATAATGCTCTGGTCTCTGATGAAAAGATATTGTCTCAACTAATATCTGCTTCTTAGAATTTTTTTTATAATCTTCTAATATCACTTGTGAATCTGAGGCCAGGTTTTCTCTCATGTCATATTAGGTCACCAAATTTACCCATTAAAACTGATTCAAATGAATGCTGCTCATAGTTCAGACGGTTTTATTCGAAACGCTCCATGAAACAAAAAAAGGTGAGATTTCAATGAAAAGGGTGCAAATAAAATAAAACCACCCCCCCTCCGAAAAAGAGAAAGAAAAAAGAAGTCCCTTAATTTAGTATTCATAACATGAAATCCGGCCAAACCCTCGTAGGTTAGGTCTCGGTCAACACGCTCTCCTTTCAGCGTTAACAGAATCAACAGTAAATTATACATGAGAAGCAAGCTACTGCCTAAGCCATTAAAAAACACCCTAACCTACAGGTCAGGCAGCAGCCAGCAACAACAGAATCCACCATCGCACCTTTCCTCGTCATGTCAGCTGACATAATATGGGCCTTGGCTGGGGGCATGACATGAACACATTTTGATACTGTGGCAGAACAAAAGTGGGGCCGCTGAGCGTCCCTGTCAAGCGCCAGAGAATAGAAATACAGTCGCTGAATAGCCATGTAGCCAAATCCCGCAGCACTGTGCCCTCAGACAATAGGTGCAGTGCTAATCCCGCTTCATGGGCTCTGCATCCCCTGTCATGCCTAGTGGAGAAGCATGCTGAGACGCTGCGTCGGCAACTGACACCTCGACAAAGGCGGCGTCGAGGGCCACTGTTGGGGTTATGTGCTCTGCACTGTTGTGCGTGGAATCTGCATTGGGAGGGCATAAAAGAGATGAGCAATGTGTTAAACAATAAGCTGCCTGGGTGCTGAGACCCCCGTTAAGAAGCTCGGTGTGGCCACCCATCAAACCCCTGAGCCCCACATTCGAGGCTGGCAGACAGCGCAGCCCTCGCCCACCCCCTTGCAATCCACCCCGATCAGACTTGTGTGTGGGTTGGGCCTGGCTGGCCCGGCGCCTCTGTCCTCTGCTGTGCTCTGGTGGATCTGACAGCTGTTACCGGGGAAGGTTATTCACTCAACGCATCTCTCCATGCAAACACAATGACCCCCTTAGCCCCCGTCTGTCTAGCCAAGCAGCGCTTATGTACCGCCACCAAAAGACAAGGTGGAGAAAACGAGCTGACAGTGTCACTCGTCCGCCACTTGCATTTCACGCTACATATATGCCTGAAGACGGCTCTTTTTCACCCCAAAAATAACTGAGCCGACCGAAATTCACTGACACTGTTTGCATTTTGTTCTCTTTTGCACAAGCTGGCAGAAAATAGGTCAAACAGCACGCTGATGTGGTTCAAATGAAAATGGCTGCTATGAAGGGCGTGGCCACCAGAACGGAGGGTGCCATAGGACAGAGGGGAGATGGGTGGCGCTCTTACTTTACCTCATCACGCACCGCTTACTATAGGCCACACTAACTTTCATTATCTTTAATCCATGCCCTCTTAAATTATATGTTATTCACAGATAAGAGAGGAAATGTATTTATGGTATGGTATGATCTTCCTGTGCAGTGCTTATATGGTGCACTCTTTGCTAATTGGAAAATAATAAGGGTAATAATGGCACACCACTCATTAAAATTCATCTGTTGAGCTTTTATTTTCAGCTTAGCATGGATTGTGAGTCAAATGACACAGAGAAAGAAGATATTAGAAAATTATCTCATTATATTGAGGCCTAATTATAAGGGGAAAAAATACCACTGCTAGTGTCAGACCTGAATATGTATGTGTATATATACACTTAATGAGCATGTAATAATTCCCTCAGCTGAGCCACATTGTGACTTAATCATACATATACATTTGTGGAAAACTGTTTACCATTCCTGGAAAAGACATAGTGTAGTGCTGATATGCTGGTCCACTATATTTAATTTATGCTTATGGAAAAGACTGCAATGCATTGTATGACCAGAGGATCTACGTTCCAGATCAAAATGTAATCATGCCTTTGACAGACCTACTAGCACATATGGACACAAAATAAATTATGCAAAAAGGTGTTTCTAAGTCAGAAACACAGTGAATACCTGTCAGGAGGCAAGTCGTGGCCATTCCTAAGTTTGTTTCTCTTTCCAACACAGATGCTTGAAAACATTCACACATGAACACACAAGCACACACACATATACAAACATGCTTGTACAGTCATGAGAATGATGAATTTTGAGCGTGCAGTCCAGTGATTCATCAGTGCACACAGCCTACATCACCAAATCATGATTTTTACCCTCCACATTGGCTTGTCTTGGAGAAGCATCATTACCACATTCTGTCTCGTCAGATATTTCAGTGCTCAAACACACACAAGCGACAAAATCCACATAACCACATACTCATGGCGACATAGAGACACACATGGCCTCCTCTCAGTCACACATTGTTCTCTCAGCCTCCATCCCTAACAGCAAAGCTGTACTGCCAGTTTACCTTGCCCCAGGACATCCACGGGACAGCCGTCTCCCTGCTGCCAAAGACATGCAACCCTGTTTATCTCCTAATTGACTCTCAGAGGAAGCCTGAGATTGACAGTGTTGCTCCCACATCACTTAAGTCCTTTCCACCCCCACCACCCCAAAAAAAACCTGTGCACCTGTTAATAAGATATCGCAGCCGACTTATTTATAAGCGCCATTGCCTCACGCGTGTACAGAGAAGATGGCGGTCGTTAGAGGCCAATCATGTCTGTCTCGTTTGGGGAGATGGTCACATTTCCCCAGTTCTGCCTCTGATCAGAAGGAGCGAAAACCATTGAGTTTTCAGAGAGGCTGGATGGAGCAACATGTCCTGACAAACCAAAACAAGTCTGGGGGCTCATTTGTTTGGTATTCTCCCCAGCCGTGATCAAATGGAGCGGCGCTCATTTTGTCCAGTGTGGCAGCACAATTAGTGAAGGCCGCTGCTGCCAACAGCTGACAGAAGTGTTGAGATAACATATATTGTCGAGCGTATTTATTATGCGTTGATGGATGGGAAGACAGACTGCAGTTGCCATAACAAACTAAACAGAAAGGACGAGATTGATTGAGACTAATTGACAGCATGAAAAAGCAGGGAAGGGAAGAGGAAAAAATGAGAGTGATGTGTTTAATTTTTTCAGCCCCTGCCATTTACTTGTCATCACCTGACAGGAAGCAACTTTCCTTTGGGCAAGACACGCTGTGCATTTGACACCTTTTTCACGAAGCCCAGCCTTCCTCTTGTGATGGCAGAGGATGGGGTAAAAGGGCATCGGGTGGGAGTGCAAGCCAAGATGGCCCTTGTCCTCGTCTGTCGGAGATTATTTCGCGGGTCGCGACTGGTGTGCTGGTGGTTTGTCACGCGCCACTTGCGGTAATGTCACGTAGGCCACCCTTGCAGAACTTTGGCCAGCTGGGTGCCGTCACGGAGCCTCATCACATCTCAACTAAGCAGTCCATGATCTTTTAAAACCCCAGAGGAGGGGGGCAGAAGGGTGGTGAGATATTAATAGAGCTGCATTATTACATGATCAGCAAGATATTAGAAAACGGTTACATTAGAAGAAGTGTGTTCCGAAACAGGTAAACAAATTACTCCCGGCTCCCGGATAAAACTCCTGGTTGTCACGATCAAATGGTGAAGAGAGAGAGAATAGCTGTTTAATCAACGTTTTAATGAATAAGTAAGCCCCACACCTGCACAGGAGGGAACCACCTCCCTTTTATCACTTGTTTGATATCCCCTTTTTGTCTTGGCTCCCAAGGGTCTTGGGTTGTCTTCTAAGTTTGCAACAAACCCACTTCTGTCCTGTGTTGAAATTCACGCAGCACTACTCCAAGCACATCAAAGCCCCTTTCTGTCTTTCAGTGAATAACAAAAAAAGAAAAAAAAGGTGTTTTTCATCCTGGAATTATTGTTGGGGCTGAGACTCTTTGTAGGTGCTGTCCTCACATGTCTGAAGCCTGGTGAACATGTAGCTCAGATCTCCGGCATGTGTCCCCATGATAAGAGGGATCTGCTGCACAGGACTATCAAGACCTGGAGACATGACGGTCAGGGTTCCAAAAAGGCTTTGTTAATTCTCTTAGCCAGCTTGTTTGAGTTGCGCTCAACTTCAAACAGGTGCAGAGACGGAGGACTCACCTGGGGAGAAGAAAGGTTGTCTGAAGACAAGAGATTCTGATATCCTCCCTCTTGCATCCATTTCCTTAAGCCATCACTTATTGAGAAAATCCTTCCCACTGCCCAAAGTACTTCGGCTCATTATTCGCTAATGATCCATCCGCTTTTTCAAAGTGTCCTCTTTTACGGACACAAACTTCTTTGCACAAAGCAGAGATGAAGAACATGAGAATTACTTTTCAACTGTGGCAAAGAGCTCGTCTCACGGTGGGCGGGAGAACAGGGATGAAGGAAACGCACATTTTTAAGACCTTCAAAAGCCCCAGAAGATTCCCACCATGAAGTCAAACATGCTAAGGCAATGCTGCACCACTCCACACACAGATACACACACACTCACAGTTAGTTGCCTTGTACAATTTCTTCCCCTTACTTCAGCTTGTTGTTCACTCTACTCCAGTAAAACTTACAATGGCACACTGAACACTTTCCTTGTGACACTTGGGTGTTTCTGTGGTGTGTGTGTGTGTGTGTGTGTGTGTGTGTGTGTGTGTGTGTGTGTGTGTCTGGATGTGAGTGTGTGTTCCAAGCGTGGAGGTGTGAGTGTCCGTCGAAGGGGGAGGGGATAATCTCATTCTCCTTTTCAATCTGGTAATTAACTTGACAGCATGACAAATGGACACGATCAGCTGTCTGCCTCCGTAAGACACAAATATGCCGTATTACACACTTCTGTGGGATTCAACAAAAAATACATTAGAGGGTAGATTCTCACATGGAATCAAGTTTGTCTCATATTGAGAGTTTCATGTTTGCTCGAGAGTGCGAGAACGTATAGAAACAAATGCAAATCACACGCACAAATTCAAACAAACACTGTTGTGCAGACTGTGGCAGATGCTCCTGTTTATTTGATAAAAGTCCTCTTTACTGTGGCTCTCCCACAGTCTGCCCCCTGTTAGGCCTAATGGCACAGAGGAGTCGACTTGTCTAAGTAGAGCTTACTGTATATCACTGCACTGTCTCTCCCCATATCGGTCTCTCCCTCCCTGCTGCTCTCCCTCCATTCCTACTGCCATTAATCTATCCCCCCCATCCCTCTATCTTGAATACCTGATTTGGCTGAGAGCCTCGCACTTCATGCTGCTGCTGCTGCTACCTATTTCTGAGACTTAGTGCACTGCGAACCACATGCACTAACTTCAAAACGCATGCATGCTATTGAAGACTTATCCAATTAGACACACATACACACAACACAGAGCTCTAAAAGCCCGGACTGACCTGCAGTGGCTTTCTGTCCTAATAGCACATGTGATGTGTCTCATTGGTATCCTATTTCGCGGGCTGTGTCACCTGTATGAGGTGTCACAGTAAAGCAAAACCCCCAGTTAGCCGGTGTAATGTGGGGCTATACATTAAAATGATATTGCGTCATCACATCCAGATTTCTCCTGATAAATGGGATGCATCAGATCTTGAAAGGATATTTTTGAGAGAACAAAATAAATAGACAAAATAATCCCTTCCTGGCAAAGCAACCAGGCACGCTCTGGTTACTGATATTTACACAGTTCAAAATAATAACAATGCTAATGTCAATAGAAACACAATAATGTCCCAATCTGATTACGGAGCCTGTGTGTGTATGGGGAATAGAAAATTAAATTTGAAATTTGAGAACTTGCCTCTGTCTGTAATGTATTATGTTGGGGGCTGGGTGGTGGAGGTGGGTTGAAATTTAATAAACCCGCCAAAAAATTTTAAAATGCATATTGGGCCGAGATAAGGTGGAGACTGTCCTTTTTTCTAAAGTAATTATGAGATTTTATTCATTTCTGTCATTAGTCAAACTGACAGCTGGTCCCTGCAGGCTGGACTTGTCCCATTCTCCTCTCCTGCTCACCTATCTGGGAAGGAACCCCATAATAAATGTTTACAACACACAGGTAACAGAGCAAATATTGGACTCATCAATTATGGCGGCTAAGGAAGCTGGCAATCAAATCCCATGATTATTGTTACCGTCGGGGCTACACGAGCCCTGACGGTGGCTGGTGGTCGCACATGACGTGCACTGCAAATAAAACCAAGCACACACACACACACACACACACACACGCGTTATGAACAGAGACATGCAGACACGAAAACGCCCTCTCACCTTTTCATTTTGTGGCGCTGTGTCACCCACACCAGACAGGAGCTTGTTAACATTATGTTGAGGGAGGGATGTGGGTGCTGAGCGAATAATGAGAGAGAGAAAACATTTAAATGATACTGTTGTCATCAAGGGCAGCTGCTCTCAATGCAAAGGTTGGTAAAAATTTATGGTTTACATTTCCAAAAAGAGGTATAAATATTTAGTACTTTCACTGTGGCTGGGTGAGCGGTGATTACCTTCAAAATAAATGACAAACAAGGAGCTTTGGTTCCTTTGTTGATGGTGGTGTGGTCCATTGCTACAAATCTGACTTAATCAATGAGCCGGAGAAAAATGTCTCGTCTTTTTACTGTTACTGACTCTACTGACTGCGTGTGTTTTTCTTCTAATAGCCTGGAAACTTCATTTGTGGGACGCTTCAAAGAACTGCATGTCTAGGCACTGTGAGAAGGACGGCATCTTACTTTGTGCTGATGTGTGCGCCTGTTGTTTCGGCAGCACCTCTCTCCCGCTATTTCCACGTTTTGGACAGCGGGAAAACTGACACCATCTCCCAATTTCCCCAAATCTTCCTCATTAGAGCAAAGGATTGCTGATGGGGTTTTGAAACCAGCCTCTTTTTTTTTCTCAGACTAGGTGAGATGCTTGTAAGAGGCGCTTCCCTGTCTCGGATGGCTTTTTTTTGCTTGGTCAATTAAAATGTTTCAGCGTGTGCAAGACCTGCAGATGCTGCAGACTGTGATACAAATGCTATTTGTCCTTTTTTTTCTTTCTTTCTTTCTCTCTCTTTTTGCCACCCAAATATGCCTTGCAAATTACAGAATGCATTTTGCAGGCCAAGTGTCTCCTAACATCTGTTTTGTCCCCTGGAGAAAGCTAAAGGAAGTTGGGAGCGGAGCAGGTGCAAGCAGTATGTAAACCCTATCACCATGTTCCTCCACCGTTTGAGCCTTGATCGGACGGCTGTTATTCTATTCGCAACACAGCCCAGTACAAGAAAGGGGTCATTAGGATGTAATTACAAACATATTCACGCACACAGTCACAGAAAACTGCAGCGACGGTAACGCTGCAGCATCCACTCAAACGTCCTCTCCCAGAGGGACCAATCTATGTTTTTACATTGAACACCTGTTACCTCCTCCACATGGACTGCGCAGTCTGAGTGGTGCACGCAAACCAGTCGGAGCAGCAAAATTACACCATAGCTTCGGGTTAATGTAAGCTCAAAAAAGCATGGACCAAAAGGTTTGTCCATTTTTATTTTTTTTAAAGTTGGACTGTTATGGTCAAATATGTGAATTAACTGGAGGCACACCGTGAATGGCCATAATGACTCCATATTAGAATTGTGGTACAGCTGTGCCTCAGATATTGAGTGTGCTGAGCTGCCAAGGGCTGGGAACACACACTCTTCACCCACACAGTCATACACATGCATGCAAGCTAATAAATTGCCCTGACACACCCTTTGGCAGCAGAACAACCCCACCACAACCACATTCCCCTCACCCACAACCAGTCTAACTCCTAATTTAGCCAGGTTTAACACTGAGACTCCCCCATGTAGTCTGCATTTCCAAGGCAGGAGGCAAGGAGGTGAGAAAAGAGGAAAAAAAAATGCCTTTGCTTGGAGGATCTGGAAGGTGGCTTAAAATCTTTGCACTTTTGGAAAGCTTAAAAATAGTGCAAAGATAGGCACTGGGAGTAGCTCAGAGACAGACAGGACTAAGTTGAGAGGAAAACCATACACCAGAGTGCACATATATCTCCTATGTACTTAAGTTCACCTGCCATGATGTTAGCCAAGCCGACTTTTATACATTTGGCTTTTCTCATATAGACATCTCTGCAAGATGGAAAGAATTCATAGCACGGCACTGTATATAAACATTGAGAGAAATTGGCAGTCTTTCAAGGTGTTTTACTTTTACATGAAAGTATCCAGATGGCTGATGTTTGTCAAATTCAGAGCAGCAGTGACCTAAGGCCAGCGGAAACAGTCAAGGTTGCACAGGTCACCTACAAGGTATGTAAAGGACTCAGGGTCTGTCCATACCTACATGGGTATCTTCAAAAGCAGCGACACAGACACCCATTCTGGCATATGTGAATCTAAAGAATGGGTTATGATATTGGAATAATCAAATTTGTATATTGGCATAATTATATTATGGATTTTCTATCGTTTTTGTCTAGAAAGGCACAAAGTTGCTTTGATAATACAGTGATGAAAAAGAGAGATTAAAACTGCTGCTTACAATGTTTTGCTGGCAAAATAACATTATCCAGAGGATTCTGTGGAGATTCTTCTCCTCCTCGTTCATATATTTTCTGTAACTAAGCAACTGACCATCTGCTGCCTGTTCACGTTGGCAAGTGTTTGGCCACTTTATGTGAACGGCCATGGAATATGCATTTTCAGGTGTTTAGCATGGATGGAGATTATTTCTGGGGGACTGCTAAAATGATAGTCTGGCCCAGGGCCGTGCAGAGACTGTTAGAGGGGCAGGTGTTCAAAGTCAAAAAGGGACGCAAGAAACTAGACCTGCAATGATATATCAATTAATCCAGTCAATACTTATTTTTCGAGCAGAAATGCAAAACATTTTGCTGATTCCAACTTCTACTGTGAGAATATGCTGCTTTGCTTTATCATTTATTTTTATTGATTCTGAAACACCATATACCAGTGCAATTTACAGATTAAAGTTGAATCAAAGCTACCCATGTTGAGGGGGAACATAGGATGGAATCCAATTGCAATCCGTTTTACCTCATACTATGTATTGCTTTCCTCTATTAAGATGCCAAATGAAGACTTGAAATGGAACAGATAAAACACTTTGAATCACAAAGAACGTTATTCTGCTACCCAAACTTGAAAAACAACTCAAGAAGAATTTCCTACAATGAAGACAAACTATAAAAAAGAACCCCTGCAACCACTATTAAATTCATGTTGCGGAAATGATGACAATTTGAAGGCGCCGCTGTTTAACGCTCAAGCTCAGATATGACTGTCAAAAGCACAAAGCGGAACATACACTCACACTCACACACACACACACACACACACACACACACAGTAGGAACATTTCATTTTTTTCCCCATCAGTGTGTAAGTTTGCAAAGTAGGGCTGACCTCTGCGTATTTATTTCTAAGGTCCTTAATTATTTATTTTTAGTAGCCTACTATCATTACTTTCATAAAGTAATCGATATCAGAATAATGTCTTGTCCGCTTAGTTAAACTACGTGCTCTATACACAGCAGCAAACTTATTAAATGCTTTAACTGCACAGATTCATCAAGGTAATTCAAGTCACCGGCCGGGTAGTAAACACCAGTGAGCAAATAGTCAGAGCCCAGTGGCCATTAAGCTGCATTGGATAAACTAGCCGCCAGATAATGTTAAATTACACAGTCTCTGAAACGGTCAGAAACAAGTTCACCCATCACAAAAGAACGAAACATTTAGAGGAACAAGCCACCTCTCCAAACCTGCAGCTACTTATATTTATAGCAGCAGTGGTGTGTTATGGATGTAATCGCCTGATTAACAGTTATTTTGTGTACATTTATCCAACAAGATGTGTACTCTTTTGAATCAGTAATAAGGTGCAGTTCATTTAATGTGTATTTAATTCACGGATAGCTTTCATGCTTACAACTAATTCTATCAAAATTAGATTTTGTTCTGTTTGAGTAGAAATTAACATTTAATACACAGATGTTTCAAAGCTTCCTCAGTAGTTTAAAACCCCCAAAATGTAATGGTTTTGACCTGGAATTATATTTGATTTCCTGGTCACCTTTGAACTCCGAACTCGTATTGTGGCGAGAGACGGGAGGGAAAGGCAATGGCGGAAAGCTGGGATAAACAAGTGTGAAGAATTAGCACAGAAACAGTACTTACGCCGTTTAACTATTGTTTGTGCCGGACTGTGAACTGCTGCCGTTCAACACGCGTTGCCGTGCGTGACCTGGGGACCGTTTACTGCCGACGAGGCGAGTTTTTCCCCCACTTTGAAGCGAGTTAGCTGCGCTAGCTAAACTGCTATCTGCGTGGGAGAAACGACCTGGCCGGAGCGTGTGCGCTGCCAGCGGGAGAAGTTTCAGCGGACGTCGCCGGTGCTCCGCCGGCACCGAGGACGCCGTTCCTGCGGTCCATCGCTGCGGTTCCACTGTGGACTGACCGGGTCTGGCGGGGCTGGCTTCTGTTGATGTTGCAGGAGCTTCCATTTCCACCCATGCAGGTACTGCTGCTTACTTCTTATTAACTCCAATGTGCCGACAAATAAACTAAACTCATACCAATTAACACAGGCTAGAAAATTAAAATTTGGCCTTTGTTTTTGTTTTCTTGTTCATTTTTTTTTCCATTATTCATGCCGAACTTCTCTTTTGCAAAGAGAGGTTTAAATTGAAAGCCAAGTTTGCGGTATTGTGTCTCATCATTCTCTTTAACTGTGTAAGATATGTTACTTTTTTTGCAGTTTATACTACGTCCTTAAAATGCTGGAGATTATTCACAGAAGTTTATAATTAGTTATTTTAAAGAGAAAGATAATCATTGTTTACCCTGGACAGATTAATCCTACAATGAGATGTCTCTTCCACCATTTTATAAGGTATTTCAGTTAAATGGGGTTTAATACTGTATAAGGTAATGCACAAGGTGTTCCTCATATCACGAGCCTATGTTGATAGATTACATAGATATTGCCAATGGAGAAGACCAGTATGGTGCAGGAATGCACACGTTCAAGCTGCGTAGTGTCTCCGTCGACTGCCAGGTTAGTTCCTGCCAGGTTAGTTCCTCCATGGCATAAATACTTTCATTGTTTGATTTTCTTAACAAGGGCCATAATCCCCTGATCCATAAATGAATGAGTAAATAAATAAAAGCTTTAACAAAAGGGCACTTTTGACGCCAGGGGAAGAGAGGTAGGTGCTCAAGCATCCTTCACTGCCCTGTCTACCTGTGCATGATCTGGACAAAGTTTTTCTTTTTAATACCTGGGTTTCCAAAAAAAAAAAAAATAATCCATGTTCGTGTGGAGCAGAACTCGGGTATTCTCAAAGTGGTTTAGTTTAATGGCAGCACTTGAAGGTGGGCCACAAAAGTTGCAGCCTCTGTCTGGTTGTGTCCCAGATGTCTGTCCAGGACCTCTGAGTGTTCTGCTTACCTTCTAGTTCTGATACAATAAATTGTACAAATTGGACAGTTTACTTAAGGACAGTTTATCCTGCCAGTCAAGGTGTCACACTTGGCTGTGCACATGAACGGTGACAAAGCAGTTGGCTAAGAAAATATCAACAGAAAGCTTGGGAGAGAAATTCAATCCCTGCTCATATTTTAAACGCCTCGCAGTGTCTGTTTCAGAAAGACACATTTAGAATATTGTTAGACAATCTCATTATAACTCAGCTGTGCGTCAACAATACTTTATGGGCTTTGCTCGGACACTGTTTCTCCCTCACACTTGACAGTCCAGAAGCGGGATTAATCGATGGGGAGATGCATATTTACAGTCTTAATTCAGCGTAAAATCGAGTGCTCATATTCAGTAACTTCACTCAAAGTTTTTTTTGTTTGCTCGTGTAAATTTAAGTAAAGTAATGGCTTGGCTGAACTTTTGAGATCCCAAAGTCATCACCTGTCTTAAAATACTACATAACAAGCATTTACATCTGCTGACACCGGCTCTGCATCTCTGACGTCACATGACATCGTTAGAGCGGAGCCGGGCAGCGTAGTGAGAGGTATTAACCCCTGGGGATGTAAAACTCAAGTGAAAGTGGTGAGGCGTGAGGCTTTACCTGCCTGGCTTGAGATTCATTTTGTATTTTTCTCAGGTTCCTCCTTCACTGCCTCTCTTTCCCAAACATACACACACACACACGTACGCACGCACGCACGCACGCACACACACACACACACACACGTACGCACGCACGCACGCACGCACACATTCTTTCACACGTATACTGGCTGCAACTCTCTGTTTAGTATGGAAAGGTAAGGTGACTGTGCTCTGGGGGACATTTTAACTAAATTGTAAATGGCCTGGGTGCAGCTGTTGTATTCGGAGAGCGTTAGCAGAAAAAAGGAGGTCACTGAATCAACCCTCATTCTTCAGCATTGACAATCTCAGTTAGGCAGCATGGAAGACGTCCATTCTCTTGAGACTTCAGTTTTGACAGACTCATTAGGAAGCGTGCACAGAGCTTGTCTATATGTTACATTTATATCCCTTCACCTCAACACTAGCTATGGTGTCAATAAGAACTTAAAAGAGCCCTGTCAAATGTCAAGCGATAGAATTAGATTGAGGGCTTCTATGGCTTCTATGAAGGCTGACTGTGTCTTGAAGAATGGAAATTATCAAGCTTGAACAGACTCACACACATGCGCGCACACACACATTTTATCCCTTTCCTTCCTTTATTAGAAGTGACAGCTGGGTAAGTAACACCACCAGGAGCGTGGACGCCACGATGAGATCTAGACCTCATGGGCACCATCATGTCTAATAAGTTTATCATTAATTGCAGCCTTTGGGGATGTGTGTTCTTGAATTAATTAGTCTTCAGCTACTCGGTGCTCAGCAAATATGAGGAAACACAACTCACTCAGCAAGCTACAGAAGCTTGTCTCTAATTTTATGTTGTTTCTTACCGTCACTAGACAGCCGCAGCTGTCTAGGTACAATGTCATCAAGCTTGCCTTTCCAAAATCCCCTGAAAACGGTAGCACTGTCGGCGATGTTATATTACACCACTACATAGAAGTCCTCCATTAGATGTGAATTGCTCCATCTACCGCAAAACAGACAGAAAAAAATAGAGGCAACAGTTGTCATGGCCTTTTTGTGAAAAGGAAGCCGTTTTTTTTTCTTACTAACAAAGTGAAAGATTGAGAGCAAATCAAATTTTGAGGAGCACCTGACTTGACCACAAGACCTGTCTATGCCAGCACTAACAGCACTGCGGTTTGCTCAAAGCCTAAAACCACTACAATTCGGTGACAAAAGGCATATTGAACGATCTACCATAACATTATGACCGCTGCACGTTTATAGAACACTCCTCCTGAAGAGAGAATTATTTATTGCAAGTCTGTTGCATTACATTCTGTGGTAAACATGCATTACATTCTGCGGTAAACATGCAGTGGTCATGTTATCGGTGTATACACACACACACACACACCAAAACCACCAAGATACACCAGATATTACGAGATAATGTGTTTCAGTCGCATAGGAGACGTATTAACTCTATCAAAACTTTGTCGAGGTGTTAAAAATGTGTGGAGGCCAAATCCATCATGTGAATTCAAAGAGGAAAGGCAGCTCAGACTACCTAACAAAATCTTTATTGGCCTTCAGTACCTATTAATTTGTCAGAGGCTTTTAGTTGGGTCTTTTAGCCAGACTTACACTGTTTTGCTTGGAAAAGCAGCTGCTGCAGGCCCCCTGAAAGAGTGTCAAGTGGCACTTAGAAAAGTGAAGCTGACCAGAGACCTACTGCAGCAAGATAGCTAACTACATTTGATATTGTTTTTGTTAGGATTTGACACAATGCTAAGTACTCCCAGAGACCCTGAGGTTCCTCCGTATGGTTTCTTGCGCTGTGCAGAATGGAGAACCGCTCACAATTTTGATTTTTATTAACAAACAATCTTTTTGCATCAGTTGAAGTTGTCATCAGTTCTGGTATAAGTTTCAGTTGCTGACAGTCATTTTATTCATTCATGTTATTCTTTTTAGTCCCCAAGATGCACTAAATATGTTTCCGTGTTGCCTAAGTCCATTACAGGCAACCTTAAAGGGAGAAATTCACCACTTTTCATGTGCATATCGGAATAGTAAATGTAGACTTTTGAGTTTAAAAGCACAACAACAGACAATTCATCCAAGCATGATAAATATGTTCACCATGACTTAAATGACCCTCTAAAATATTGGTCATAAACGATGACAAGAAAACACTTTGTGCTTGTGTTTTTTGCGAATGATCAAAGTCTTTGTTGCATTTCCTTTGTTAATTTGTGAATCACTTCCCCCCCCCATAAAATTGATTTGATTTCTGTCAAAAGCCTGTGGGTAAATTATCAAGAAATTCACTGAAAATCAGTAACAACCAAGAAAAACCTAAGTGAAAATGGTAGCTATTAGTGAAAAGATATCATAAAAAAATTATGCACAAAATTGTTTAGAAAATTAAACAATTTGGCTCATTGTTATTTTTATGACCAAGGTATAAAAATATTAGTGATGTAGGGTGATTCTTCAGGCTGCCTCCCTAAGTCTTCCTGAACGAGTGAAATTAAACAATTTTTATTTTGGTCAGGATCTGGAAGGATCTCAAAGATCCAACTTTGAGAACCCCAGGACAACAAAATTGCTTTGTATGGTCATAACAATATGGAGGACCCATGAGGCCTTTTTTTGTCCACCAGCAAAGTTAGTCATTCGTGTAAAAACCTTAAATTTGAATATCTCGGCAAAGGTGGAGGCAAGAGTATTATTTAAGAACAGAGAAGGAGGAAGTGGAAAAAAGAAAACCCTGGAAACATATGGCTCAAGGGTGAGAATTATAATGGAGGAAAAGATGGAAAGTCAAGGAAGTCATATGTGAAAGTTTTCTTCCTCACATCTCTTCAGCACAACCACTTGGGGCAATCGCCTGCTGAATTCATGCTCAGTCAACTTTGGATCGGCAGTCACGTCCGTCCTTTAAAAACCACCATGCCAAACATGGTTATCAGCTTTCCTTCAGCTGCTGTCTATCAATGTCACACTGGATCAACAATGCAGAACCCTTTCTGACTCTCTGCTCCCCTGCTGCACAAATGCACCCCCGCCCGCTACCTCTACACCCCATCTCTCTCTCTGCACATGATGAGAGCATTGTCAAGGCTGGGTTATGAAACCACGTGCGATGTAGTTGACTTATTTATTTTGTGTAACAGGTGTGCAGATCAGCATGAGTAATGCTCGCGCTGAGGCTGAACAGTCCAGAGAGAGATTAGTGCTGACACGGCACTAAAAAAGAATTTCATTTGCATAGAAAGCCATCAAAGAGACAATATATCATAATTAAGTATTACTCAAAATATATAATTGAGAAGTACCAGTGAATAAGGAATCATTTTATGTTTTGCACAGTTTTACTTTTAAGGTGAAGTGTAAGGTCGTTACACTTCATGCAGTTTTTAAGCATTCAAACATTTGGTAGTTCTTTCATTGGTGATTGTTTGGAAGTATTTTGTGGAGATGCTTCACAGAGGTCATCAGGTGGGTGCCCCCTTTATTGATTGAAGCCTCTCACATTTCCAGTGGATTTGATCATGAATCTGGGCATCCAAGATGTATCCGCGCTGTGCCTGGCTGTCAGCATGAGGCCTCTCCTCTCCAGCCATAGCCAATGGCTGCTTTATTCTAACGAGAGAACACTTGCTGTGGAGTCTGGCCTTGGACTCCCAGCCCTTTTAAAAGTCGTATTGTGGATGCCACAAAAAATCCTTGGCAGGATCTGAACTTTACACCCATTGTTTGCATTGTTTCTATGCTCAGATTTATGTATGTCAGATGTCCTCATCTAGCTGGCGATTGATGGAGTAAATTCAGAGATTACCGCTTTCTTCGTACTTGAGTCTTGTCAAGGTCAACAACTACTGTCCAATTATACTTGCCTCTGATGGTATTGCTGAGGGTGCTGCTT
>CAAKHG010003499.1:2483-15467 GCA_901007715.1 Dactylopterus volitans
ATTTAACAAGCTATTCAAAAGGCCTCGGCTGCAAATTAAAAGGAACCCACGTTGGCGCCAATGCGTGTGTGTGTGTGTGTGTGTGTGTGTGTGTGTGTGTGTGTGTGTGTGTGTGTGTGTGTGTGTGTGTGTGTGTGTGCGCGCGCGTGTGCGTGTCTGTGTCTGTGTGCAGGTTAATCAGCCAAGCACGTACTAGGTACAGGTTGTGTCAGCTCGGTCACACACTCAACTATGGAGAGAGGGGGGAAAAAAAGGCTGATGATGATGACGGTCATGCTGGTGGTGTGACTGTGATGTTGTTGAAATGATCCAAAGTGATTTTTTTTTTTTTCTCACATGAAGCATTTTTGGGGATTTCAGCCATTTGTCGGCGAAGCTCACATAAATGAAGGAACCGCAATCTATATTTATGCTTTTAATCACATCAGCATGCTGTTGTTTCCCACAAAGCAGTGCTGGTCTTTGATCTGTTGTCTTCCCCATATTACAGATTTTTTCATTGGGGTAGGCAGTAAAATGGAGGGGGAAAGATGGAGGTATAACTCTAATAATAGATGCAATTTCAATCCATCTGTAAAGCATTTTTGTGGTCGTCTGTATGCCAGTGATGAATACGGTGTTTGCTTCTTGCAATATTTCCAATTCAAATGCATTATCACAAACAGAGCTCACAAAATATCTTCCGGAAGGCATGAGCTCTCCCATTCATCCCCTGCGCCTCACTTCTCCCCTGCACTCTCTCACTCTGGCGGTGCCTTCAGGTGCTGAATTTATTGGGGTTGTACTACTCTTGCGCTCACTCTTGGCAGCAGTGAAATGATTTATGAGAATAAATATTGCATAAAGAAAAATGCTGGCTGGATGGATTAGAAGAGAAACTTTTAAGAATATTATCCCTGAGTGCAATTTAGAGCATTACGCCATGTGGAAAGGCTCGGTGCACAATTTTCTCCGTGCAGGTAATGTTAGGATTGCAAATGACCATTTCTTGAACGCTGTCGTCACAAACAGGAGAAGTTTAATGGTTAAAACAAAAGGTACGAGATGCGCTGCATTCGTCAGTTTTCACTCAGGTTTCATTCAGTTATAGTGGTGCACTCTTTATGCTAATTAAGCACAAACATTGTACATGACAAGAATAATAAAACAACATATGTTGATGTAGTGGCATATAAAGGTGATGAAACTGTAGTCAGTCGCCCTGTCAGTTGACTGTATCTGTACCTTGATATTGTCTTTAGTTTTGTACAGCTCTTCAACATGACTATAAATTGTACACCATGTGGGGGGGTGAGGGGGGAGGGGGGTTGCGATTGCCTGGTTCATTGTAGTTCAGAAGCTCATGAAACCTCTTACCCTCACCACGTTTATGGGCATCATGTAGTTTTCCACCATGAAGTAAATCTTCTGAGCTATTGATTTGGCACGCACATCAATTCAGCCTCTTGCAGCTAACACCAACATGACTGTGGGTTGCGCGGATGGGTTTACACGTTTGACTTGCACTGCAACCGTCCAGTTCAACAATGACAACGCGCAAGAGTTACATTTTCACATGGTGTCATGATATTTACAGCGAAGATTTTCACTGATCAACTATGGAAGATTACGCCAGTAAGT
The DNA here is from genome assembly GCA_901007715.1 of Dactylopterus volitans. NCBI lineage: Eukaryota > Metazoa > Chordata > Actinopteri > Syngnathiformes > Dactylopteridae > Dactylopterus > Dactylopterus volitans. Next base: position 4,104 of record CAAKHG010003499.1, read on the forward strand.
CGACAGTGACTAACAGGCAAAGAAAATACAGATTATTGCAATTGTGACCTTGTTCCTAATGTTGGCTGGCTTTATGCTGCTTGTAATTTATGTTGATTTTAGTACTCAAAAGTCAAGCAAGACTTGCATTGCTTTGTCAGTGTCGCTGGCAGCAGTGACACAAGCCCAAAAGCAAATTGTCAGTTTCTCAGATGAGTCATGTTTGGAATTTCTTGTTGCTATATGATCCCAAAAATCTCTCTGTGAATTTTGTGCAAAAATTAGTCGCTTTGTATCTATATTTATTCTGCTATATCGGGGGGGGAAAAAAAGGTACAAATCGTGAGCAGTGTAGTCAACGGCAGGATCAACCTTGGCTGTGTTCACTGCGTATCTCTCTTTGAATCCATCTTTCTTTCCCCAAAAGATTGCTGCTTTGCACCCAGAGGGGATGAGGAGACAAGACAATGAGACAGAGAGGGAAAGATGGGGAAGTCTTAATGTTCTGAGGATGGCAATTAAATGTAATTAACACTGATGTGAATCAAACTCAGCAGCATAGCATCTCTCTTCCCTACTCCACCCTAGGCACAAAGGTCATCCAGTACAGTGCCAACAGGAATCCTGTCATAACGCTGGATAGACTGGACGCTCGTGTAGATGGGAAACGTGCGAAGACAGTGCATGAGCTCCCTTGGTTCCCCTGCTATCCATGTGCAAAGTGACCTTTGCCATCCATTTCTCTCACGCTTTATCTTTATTCAGTATAAATGAAAAGTGAGGAATCTTTCGGATGAGAACAAAAGCGTACACAGGTGTTGATACAGTTGGATCGGACATGAAATAACAACATAAAAGCAAATACTGGGCATCGATCAGTCATAACATTACGATCACCTGTCAAATAGCGCGTAGGTCCTCCAAAACAGCCCCGACCTCTTGAGGCATGACTCCACGGGACCTCTGAAAGTATGTTGTGGTATCTGGAAGAAGTCCTGTATGTTGCAAGGTTAGGCCTCCATGGATCGGATTTATTTGTCCCACAGATGCTCGATTGGATTTAGATCTGGGGAATTTGGAGGCCAAGTCAACACCTTGAACTGGTTGCAGTCTTCCTGAAACCATTCCTGAACCATTTTTGCTTTTTGGCAGGGAGCATTATCCTGCTGAAAAAGGCCACTGCCATCAGGGAATATCGTTACCATGAAAGGGTGTTCATGGTTTGCGACAGTGCTTTGGTAGGTGGGACATGTCAAAGGAACCTCCACAGGAGTGGCAGGAGCCAAGGTTTCTCAGCAGAACTTTGCCCAAAGCACTATACTGCCTCCAGCAGCTTGCCTTCTTCCCATGGTGCATCCTGGTGCCATGTTTTCCCCAGGCAAGCGAAGTAAATACACATCTGGCCATCCATGTGATGTAAAAGAAAAGGTGATGCATCAGATCAGGCAACCTTCTTCCATTGCTCTGTGGTCCACTTATGACGCTTATATGTCTATTATTGGTGCTTTCAGTAGTGGAAAGGGATCAGCACGGGCACCCCGACTGTTCTGCAGATGTGCAGCCCCAAATGCAACAAACTGCCATGCATTGTGTATTCTAACACATTTCTGTCAGAACCAGCATTTTCTTTTTTTAAGCAATCATTGAGCGTTGGCTGCTCATGACCGTTGATGCTGGTTCACGGTTTTTCCTTCCTTGGACCACTTTTGATATTCTGATATGTGCAATAAACTGCATGTAGAGAAGCAAAAAAGTATACATGCACTCTGTCTGTCTTTAGTGATCACAATTGGGATCCTGTGGGCAGCAGCATCATTGATCACCGCTATATGTTTACGAATCACGAGTCATAACAGCTCTATATTTTTCATTGATTTATGCTGCAATAGCATCAATAACAGTCTAAAATTTCGAAACATCCATGAATTTTTAAATTGTAGCTTTGACAAGAATGCACTCTTGAACTCAGTACACAACCAAATAGGCTGAAACAATATGTGAACTTGTTTCACACTGACTTGGGATTTTGAACTTATCAAAATCAAATAGTAAATTGTAGTAAAATCATATGAATATAAGGGAATTGTGAAGAAAAAAGACTGCAATAGCTTAAATGAGAAAGAAGATGAAAATGCTTTGTCATACTCAGATATTAATGGTTGTTTGGGTTCCTATACTTTCAATATGTCTCACTGTAATTACTGTACACATAATTTTCTTTAGTATTATATGGTAGTATTATATTTTGTATTGATTTTTTTTTTTTTTGTGATGTTCTTTCTTGTATCTGTCTTTTTTGCTGCCTCTTGCCCAGATTATCGTTGAAAATGAGAACTGGTTCTCAGTTGACCCACCTTGATAAATAAAGGTTAATAAGAAAAGAATACATTTTCACTTCTAAAACTGCAATGGTTATCTTCAAAGCTTTCATTGCAGTCGCTCGGTATGAGACGCATGCTGCATGTTTCCTATTTCCTCTAGGCCTGCACTTTAAACATTGGAGCCAAATATCCTCTAATGGACAGTGGGTGCTCTTTGCACATGTGTGTTTTCGAAGGAGCTGTGTGTGCGTGCGTGTGCGTGCGTGTGCGTGCGTGTGCGTGTGCGTGCGTGCGTGCGTGTGTGTGTGTGTGTGTGTGTGCATGCACATAGAGTTTGTGTGTCCACGAGGGAGATCGCGGCACTTCAGGGTATCTCATTCCACTTTTATGAACCCTAATGGATACTAACTCATAATTAGCCCAAACTTGCTTTGGTCTCTTGTGTCTTTGTTTGCCACTGTTTTCCCCTTATTTTCCCCTTTTTTTTTAAACAAAGCAACACTAAGGATCACAACCACTTCTCAGCGATGCCTAACCCAATCAAAAGTTTTATTATCGGCATAAATAAAAAAATTTAAACTATTTTAGATAGAGGGAAAAAACTTCATCCACACAGGTGGCCAAACCATTTTTGACATTTGACTTGGACTTTCTAGATTACTTTATTGCTTGATTACATTATCAGGCAATTAGCGATGACAAGGAGCCCAGAGGACCACTCACAACAGCAGTATTCTGCTCCTCAGTCACGCGACAAACCCACTTTATATGACATCTTAATGAAACGACTGCAGATCAATTCTACTTTTGAAATACAGCAGTGCCCCAGATTTCGAACAAAAAAGTGATTTTAAACGAAATCTTTGATTCACTGAGTGGAGAGTAGAGGAATGTGCTTGTGATGGAGCAGCTTGTCAAGTTTCCCTAAATGCAAGGGACTAATGTGTATGATTTAAGTCAGCATGTATGATGGTGCAGGTAAGACTCTGTTTTGCACAATTTCAAGTTTGTATAAAGCTGGATTCATTTTCTATTCATTTTTACACACTGGAGGTAGAAAAGATAAAAGGACAAGCACCAGTTTCAAGATAAAAAAGAGGAATACAGGGTGAACCTTGAGTGCTGCGGGGAGCAGCAGATGATGCATTCCACAGGGTATGGTCTGATGAGCCTGAGGGCCATTTTCCAGAAATCCGTCTGGAGAAGGAGGTACCGGGACAACAACCAGACCTGCTGACCAACTTTGTATTCAGGAGCAGGTGTGCAATGATGGTCTGCAATCTGATGGTTCCACACTGCAGTTCTCTCCAGGGCAGCTCTGGCTTCCTGCCAGACCTGGCCAGCTCATCGGAACTGGGCCTGGACTGAAGGGACTGCCACCTCATGTTCCTGGCTGGGGAATAGGGGAGGTTGAAAGCCGTGGGTCACCATGAAATGTGACATCCCTGTCGCAGAGCTGACCATGGATTTGTGGGAATTTTCAGTTCATGGTAAGTGGGAGCACCAGGAGGTTGGAAGACGGGAGGCCATACACCGCAATGCAGACTCAAGGTCCTGGTTGGCTCGCTGCATCTGACCATTGGATTGTGGTGGTACCCTGATGAGAGGCTGGTCGTGGTGCCCATGATGCGACAGAAATACCTGGGAGGTGAAGTAGGGGCCTAACCGGGGGCGTCTGTCAGACACAATGTCTTGGGGGATGCCATGGAGGCGGAAAACATGTTGCACAAGCAGGTTGACGACAGCTTGGGGAGAGGGTCAAAATGAACTGCCTAGGAAAAACGGTCCACTATGGTGAGTATCATGGTGTTTCCCTCCAAAGGTGGAAGTTTGGTGATAAAGTCGACTGCTATGTGGGACCAGGGACGGTGAGGAGCAGGTAAGGGCAATAGGAGACCAGCAGGGGCATGAGGAGAGGATTTATTACAGGCCCAGACTGAACATTCAGTGCTGAACTCCCTGGTGTACACAGTCATAGAAGGCCACCAAAACTGTTGTCAAATCAGAGAGAGTTCGATGGTGTTCTTTTTCTCCACGAAGAACAAACCAGCTCCCACGAGAGGTGAAGAAGAGTGGATGAGACCTGCATCTACTAATATATTTTTACATGGATTCTTTTTTAGGTTTTGAGATGTTGTAGAGTCTTTCCGTGGGGAGAGGTGCACCTGGGAGCAAGTCGTAAGGTCGGTGTCGAGGAAGTGACAGAGCTCTGTCCTTGCTGAACACTTCCCACAAGTCATGATATTCACTGGGACATAGGGCAAGTCAATGTTCTAAGGTGCGCTAAAACAAATGGGTTTCTCTCTTCGGAATGGCGCAGTCTAGGCAGTGAGCATGGGAGAAACTACTTCAACTACAAATGGAGGCTGTGGCCCAGTCTGTCTGTGGGTTGTGTATCTTTAGCCAAGGTAAGCTCAAGGTACCCAAGCTCAGTGGGAGTCAGGAGAAGAAATTACATACAGTTCAATAAATTCATGGTGCTTACCAGAAAAAGTCAGCTTCATAAGTTCAGTCTTGTGAGTGATTACCACCAGTAGCTTGCCATCAATGGCCCGGACCTCTCTAGGCGAGTCAAGCTTTATCACTGGAAGACTATGGCATGAAACAAATTATGTGTCAATAAAGTTATCATCCGCCCCTGAGTCCACCAAATTCTGCACTGGAGTAGTCTGTTGAGCATAGTGCAATAGACCCTTAACCTGTAGTCGGCCTGAGGAGGTTGTGGAAGTGATGGTTCAGCTCATCGGTCTACTGATGAGCCCTGTCTTTTGGTAATTGTTTTGGTTACTGTGGACACTCCTGATCACAGCAGATGAAGAGCTGGTGGCACAGGCACAGTTGTCTCTCTGCCAGAGATAGCCACACTCGTCCCAATTGCATCAGTTCTTCTGCAGAACCTGGCGCTGAACCTGGGGTGAGACATGTTTGAGGTTGGCAAGGGTGGTGAGGAAAAGGAACTAGCGGAGGAATGTCGGAATGGAGTGGGGTTGAAAGCATGAGGCCTCTGCCTAGCTGCTCTATCCCTCTGCCTTTCCCTCATTCTGGTATCCAAGCGAATAGCCAAATCAATGAGTTTGTTTTTATGATGCAATTTTGTCTCTTACCACCAGCTCGTCTTTTACATCTCCCACTAATCTCTTAGGAAAAATAGCTTGTAAAGCTGAGTTGTTACAACTGCTTTCTACCACAAGAATGTGTAAGGAAACTGGATATTGGGAGACATACCGGCTACCCTGTTGTAAATCTAATAATTTACCCATAGCTTCTCTCCCTTTGACAGGATGATCAAAAGCTTTCTTCATTTCTTCAGAAAAACAGACATAATCTGAACAACATTCACGGTGTTGGATGGAGCTGTGCCTGGTCCTGAAAGCAAACAAACGCTACTTTCAAAGCACGAGTTGCACAAGTAACAGGTTGCTGGCTGACAACTAGTGCGCACGGATGCAAAGACTGAGCATGTGTCCCTAAATTTCCTTCATACCAGGCGGGGATGGAAGTATATGGTTCTCAAGGCTGGAGGGTGGGGCCGCTGGGTGGATTCTCCGGCAGTGTCGACGGAGCAGGAGGCTCGGTGGTGGATCCGGAGGAGATGTGCCGGTCTGCGATAGAATCCAGTCACCCGCCGATCTGTGTGACACTGTTCGTTAGCTGGTGCATGTGTTCCAAAATATGCTTCAGCATGGTGTCATGGTTGCCAACCATTGCTCCCTGGTTTAGAGAGTGCCTGTCTTAAAAGCTCTGTCTCTGCTGGGTCCATTCGGCCAGATAATTCTGTTAAGGACTGGCAAGAAACCCAAAGGGACCCAAGTAGCAGGAGATAGGCAAAGTAGAGTTCACAAGGATTTATTACAAAAATAAGCAGCAGCAAAAAACACAAAAAGGGGCTGCAAAGTCAGGTGAGCTACCCGGTGGTGGAAGGAGGCAAGAGCTTCCAAGAACAAAGGCGATGAGGCACCAAGCAAATGAGACGGAATTGTCTGGCAGCAAAGGTCAGAGTGGGCTTTATAGTGAGGTTGATGAGGTGAGATAGAAGCCAGGTGGGCCTCACCGCCAATAGTGGAAAAGTAGGTTAGCCCAGCCTCTGCCACCCACCAGCCTTGCAGGTCCTAGAAGAACAGGAAAACAAAAAGAAACACAACACAAGAGCAGTAGCCACAAAACATGCATCAAAACACTCAAACCATAAGTGAGACATCATGATTATGGTTATATCACAGATGTAATCTCAAAGTTTTCTGCCCTTTAAGCTGTGTTTTGGTCAGATCCAAAAACTGATAGTTTTTTAGATGTTCCATGTGCTTCACAGTACACCTGTCAATTTTTTGGTGCCGGAAATGTGGTGTTCAGTAGGTTTATTGGAAATTGTTTTGTAGAGTTGATGATAGCTAACTGAATAAAATAACTGTATTGCAGCTATTAGATAAAGGTTATATTATTTTAAATGATTCACATGTTCAGTTATATACAGAACATTTTTTTATATATTGAAAGCATTTGCATTAGATCAGCAAAAATACTGCCATAAAGAACATGGCATGCATTGTTTTGTACAGTATTAACTAGCATAATAATGTAGGATAATGCCTTTTCAACCCCTCTGAGAGGGCTGAATGAGCCAAGGTCAAGCAGAGCTAAGCAGCACTCAGCTGAGCTCAAAGCAGCCACAGGCTATATTTACCTGCCAGCCTAGAGTTACACTGCATCTGAGACTGAAGTTAGCCATCCCAACACCACTACTGCACGCGAGCCGGGCAGCTGCTCTGATATGGTATCTGATGCTGCTGGATCTCTGCCTGCTCCGGCAACACAGGAAGATTTCCAGAATGGAAACACAATGGCTGATATTTATCGAGATTCTTTGTAGGCTTATCTTGGAAATCGATTCTGTCAAATACTTTGATCTTGGGATCATTGATTTTAGATAAGCATGTCCTGTCAGACATTTGATAAGCCCTTTGTTAAAAATCATAAACACCATTGTCTGTTTGTTAATGCAAAACTTTGGTTCTCAATGTGGCTCTCTACCTCTGATTCTTATGTTTATCATATGAACCAGAAAAATGTTTCCATACAAAATTTCTCTACATATTCATGTTAGATAATAGGCTATATTTTAGATTTCTTCACATTCACAGATTAAGACATAGAATGCTAATAGCATTCAGGGCAATGAGAACTCAAATTTCAGTAAAAATATTTTTAAAAGAAGTACAACTGTATCTGTTGATATTTTTTTGTATCTTTGAAATTCTTAAATTGGATTGTTTGCACAATCCTGGTTTTGCAGTTTTTGACTAAAAATGTAAAATCTAATCACTTACAATGATGATAATAAATAAGTACATCTTAAGGGCTGACGCTTGGTGATTACCTGTATGGGCATTAAGATTGCATTGTATCTGAGTGATGAGTGGTGTCTTAGACCATGTCTTTTGTTTTGGGATGGTCATTAAATTAGTTTGACATCAGATGGCTTCTTTCCCTCATCTCTCAAACCATCTGTCTTCCCCGTCCAGAACGCAAACATTAGCGTCCTTAATAGACTGTCCCTTCTTCTCTTGGTGCAAACGTACAGCTGAGCCTTGATCTGAGAAAGTGGCTCTCTTGAAGTCTAGTTGCCTTCGACTTAAGTACTTAGGACTTAGTTGTAGCAATTTTTTTTTTTTTTTGCAACACTGGCAGTTATCTACTGTTTGTTTTGGCCAGACTCAAGAAATTGAGGTGCAGTCCCTAAGATCCTCAGTAGTCACAGCTCATCTGCTTGCCTGTTCTTGATAATCAGAGCATCCATCACCATTGTTAGCAAGGTTCAAGAGTGTGACGTGCTACGTGGTATGTAGAGGGAGGGGTTACCGCTGTAAATCTATTGGCAAAGTTTACTGCGACCCCGAGGTCATGTTGCAGGCAATCTGAAGTGACTGATGTTGCCATGGTGATTACATTATGACACTGCACGTGCAGCATGATGGAGGGATGAGGAGATGGACGAGGGCATGCCTCGGTGGTGATGAGACATTTAACTTGATGCAGAAACACACAGCAAGATGTGAAATGCTGGAGGAAAATTATACTGTTGCTTCAACTGCGAACTCAAAATACCCTGCGGTCTCAGATTTATTTGGATACTGAATAATATTTCAACTCACAGTGTCTTCAATGTGATGCACGTTACCAAGCAAACATGAGTCAGATTAGAATTATGTTCCAGATTTCACTGAGATTTGCTGTGTTCCCCATGCAGCACAATTCAAGTGATAAAGGACATCTACATTTACAAAACACATCTCATTTACATAACTGACCTACACGGGGGCTATAATGATTCGTGAGAGTCATCCTCAGGTCATTAGGAAAGTCAGGATAATTGAGTGCTGTTAATTCCAAAGAATCATTATAAAGAGAATAAAAGTGATACAGACTGGCACCATGCCGCACACATTGATAGGCACACTAAGTGCACACCCCACCCACGCCCACCCCATCTCTCACACACACGCACTGGCACGCACACCCACACACACACAAAGTTGAAGCTGGGCATTATGTAATGGAATTAGTGCTCCTCAAGGTCTACATGGATCATGTGGCCTGCAGGAGCCCACTAATGCACTGAAGCAGCAGCTCTCAGGCACACCCTGACTCCATCGCTTTCTCCTGCTAGACTAAACAGATTTTACAGCGGTGGATAATGGAAGGAGTGTGCGATCAAAAAACAGGGATTTTATGTGGGAACGGGGAAATCTGAGATGTTTTTTTGTGCATGTGCATCATTCGTTGACTATAATAGGAATTCTAGCCATTTTGAAGTGCAATAATCAAAGTCAGTTTGAACAACGATTGATTTTGAATTGATTTTAAGTTCATTCTGTCTGACTATTGACTCCAGTCACTTACTGCATTTTTTTTTTGTGTGTTTTTTTTTTTAATGAACATATTTCTTCTAAAAAATCCAAGATTTACTTGCATTCATTCAGCGATTAAAACACCAGGCTTCAGCCAAATTTAATCTCTTGGCTATATGTCTTTAAAGGCAGCAAGGCTGTTATAGTGTGTCCAACCACATCCTTTGCCTGCAGACTGCATGACAGATTATTAGCAGTCCTTAGAGGAACTGCACAAAAGATAGCATTCATACATCAGATTCAGGGGTTGGATTGTTATCAGGACTGATACACTGCAGTAAATTTGATTCATCTTGAAGTGTGATATGACTGAAAAAATGGTAATATTATGATGCACTGCAGAGTTGTGTGTAGTCTAATTAGCTGTGTGTATGCATGTCATTCATGTAAAAGAGGTGATTCATCTCAGAGAGCTTAGCCTGAATAAAAAAGGTTAAAAAAAATAAAATAAAAAAAATGTCTGCACATATGCAAGGTGTCCACCTTTATACTGTGGATTGGTTATTGAATAATGAGCTTGAGGAGAGAGGGGCAGTTCCATCTGTCACCAAGCAGCAATCCCACTGACACATTATGTTCTTTCTTATTATGACATCTCATAAAAGCACACGCATATCCTGATAATGTTCCTTATTAACCCTTTACATTTTTTAATACCAGGGCTCTGCTTCTGTTAGTACCCTGTCATATCCTACACTGGGTACACTTTGTACTCACAAGCATGGTGCATGAATTTACTACTGGCATGAAGCTAGTGATGGTTCAGATTGACTGCAGTTATGCACATCCTGGATTAGACAATCACAACATTTGACCACAGACTGCTATACAATAGCACTTTGGAAGAAAAAAAATCAACACTTTACATCGGTGCAATTGTTAGATTTGTTTAATTGTGTGGTACAGTGTTTATTGCTGAAACTGTAGCAGCAGCTTCCTCTACTGCCATTTTCACAAGCTTGAAAATGGTTTGGTGGTCCGTCCTCTTCTGCTACATAGCCAAGAAGGTGACCTTTGAGGGTGATGAATGTGAAGTGTTTCACATTCAACTTTTACACTACACGTTAACATTCTTGTCATGGTACACATACTTAAAGCACTAAAACTGGCAAGGGTGAGTAGGGAAGTACATGAATTGAGGCACAATTGTAAATGGCATTGGTTTTCAAGTTGTGGAAGTACAAAAAAGGACAAAATATAATGTTTTCCATTTCCAAACAGCCCCACCGATTCCCGCTGCCATTCATTCACTGCTATCACTTTGCACACTCATATGAGAGAGCTTACATCAGCACTCACTGATGGCAGCCAACTGGGAACAGAATAGGAAGAAGAGCCAGCGAACTCAAACTGAGTGCTTCTCCTCAGTCGACTCCCAGCCCTCCTCATCCCTCTGGTCCTTTACTTTAGTTTCACTAGAATTCTTTTTCCTCCTTTGTGAAGATGATCATATCTTCGTGTCAGTATGCCCAAAGCATGTACTGTATGCAGCAGAAACATACCAATCAACAGTGCCGCTTAATAGTATGTATTTCTGTACAGGGGCGCTGCACTTGTGTAAATACTTGATTTCTAATGGTAAACTCAAAATGGAAGAACGTAAAGCAAATGTCCTCCGGTGCTTTTCTCAATCAACAAACTTTCTCATGTACCTTGTTCTTTCTGTCCCCGGATGCGGGTCAGCACTCTCAAGTCAGAGGCGATTGTTCTCTGGCACACTACAATGTGCTCCCCAGGTGTTAGTAGTGAGTTGCTGCCCCAAGCGGAGGAGTTCAAGTATCTCAGGGACCTGTTCACAAGAGGGTAAGAGAGAGTGGCAGTTGCACAGGCGGATTAGCGTGGCATCTGCAGCAATGCAGGCACTGTGCAGGTCAATTGTGGTGAAGGAGCTAAGCTGGGAGGCAAAGCTCTAAATTTCCTGATCAATTTTCATTTCAACTCTGACCTACAATCATGAGCTCTGGATAATGAGCACAGACACAAACTGCCAAAATGCACTTCCTCCGTGGGATGTCTAGGCTTAGCCTTAGGGTGAGGAGCTTCGATATCCAGACGGAGCCCAGAGTAGATCCGTTGCTTCTTCACACATGTCCAACTCGTGGAAAACCCTGGGTTCAACCCACAGCATGCTGGAAGGAGCACTTTGTTTGTCTGGCCTT
>CAAKHG010003500.1:8690-35447 GCA_901007715.1 Dactylopterus volitans
GGGGGGGGAAAGGGGGGGGGGGGGGGGGGGGGGGGGGGAGTATGGTGGGCGGGTGTTCTTAACCCATCGCTGACCCAAATAACCGCCTGCAAACTCGTGAGCCGGCGAAGACTCGGCGCACGTCGAGAAACTCGCTGAATGAATTCTTTCTGATGTCTTCTTTCTCTTTCTCCCCTCCCTGCCTGCCGACTGACATACTTTCTTTTAATTCATCAGCAGCATGGCGAGCGATGGAGGGAGCGTGGGAGAGAGTAGGAGGGATGGAGAGAGAAAGAAAGAAAGTGTTTCAGCATCAAAAGACTGTCTCGGAGACGAGAGGGAATATATTGACTCTTCAGTGCGCTTTTTTGATGATGCCTTTCTGTTTTATGAACTCGCTGATACACAACGGCGGCGGCGGCAGCATATTAGCCTCTTTTTCTCCATACTGTCACATCATTCCGTCTCTCGCCTCATTATAACCTGTCTTTTATTTTGTAAGATTACTTCCTGTCATCCACCAGCAGCCAAGGACGCACTGAACAATGCGATATTTTTTAAAACCTACCCAGTCCCCAGACGAGCGACTCCTCTTTAAGAGGCAACTGCACATTAAACATTTAAAAGGGCTATTCCCCAAGTATTTTAATAAACAGAGTGAAACATGGCCTATTACGAGTGACCCAGAAACAACTCACGTATCTTGAAATCACATCTGCTAACTGTAATTATCCACAAAAAAAAAGAACATTGGAGAAACATAAAAGAGAATACTGACCATTTGTTAGCTATGTCAAAAGGAAAAAAAAAGAGTCTAAAATGCGTTTGTAAACGGGATATGAACCTGATTCATGTTACGTTTAATGGAACATGATGGCGTCTCTCTGCATCTGGGGTTGTTTCATCACTGGCGAATACAGCAATTTTGATTGAATAGAAGGTGCTGACAAATGACATGTAACACACGCACACACACACACACACACACACACACACACACGCACCCTGTAAAAATAACACGTACAAGCACTACAAACAGCTGTCTGTCAGGCGTGATTTACATGAGCATGTAAGATTCGCAAATTGTTATTGTCTGGAGGCTTCACACTGATCCACATCACACATCTGAAAGACTTTTTCTTTTTCTTTTTTTTTTTCCAGTGGTCCAAATCTGTCAATCCAGTCATCATGTTTCTATTTTGGTTTGCACTTCAACTTCTGGACCTGCAGCATCCTCTCACTGCTGTGTTCAATGACTGGTACTTTGGGAGTTTATATTTGGGACTTATTATACCAGTGGTGGCTGGTTACTTAAAGAATATATCTCGAGGCTGCTACAACCCATATTTCATATTAACAATAACTGCTCACAGGTTGGGAGGAGTCAGTAGTAGTGGATGGAGTTCCTTGTGGCCATTCAAGAGGTCTTGTGATCATTTCGCTTGTTTATGGGCCGCAGCTTCTCTGCTTCGGTTCATTCTCATCCACGTTGGTTTCATGTTATTAGTGATAAAGGCTTCAAAAAAATGTTTCAACCCGCACGAAGTAGCAAGCGAAGTTAAACCGGAGCGCCGATCAGCTCATCAGCAACGATTTTTGCCCCCTTAACAACAACAAGGTCTTTACTACAAACACTTACGTCCTGACATTAGAGTGAATAGCATAAAGGGACAGAGCCAATATGGCATTTTTTGGCTGTCACCCTTTTTGCAACAAGAGGTGACCATTTTTAAGCACCTGAATTGAGAGTCCATCGTGGTCGTGATATTATCATTGACTCTAAATCTACGCTCAATTTAGTTTTACTTGCGTATATAAATCATAGCAGATCTGGCACTTGTCATATAGAACAGGTCTGGGCCACACACTTGGTGACAGCGATGAGGAAAAACCCCCTTTGGCAGAGAATGCCTTGGCGGACCAGCCTTGAGATGGGTGGATCCATCTGCCTCGACCGGCTGGGTTGAGACAGGAAGTAGTTTGGGGACTTCGGGGTGGGGGAGCTGTAACTTACTAAATGAGCATGGTGCTGTATTGAAAAAGGGTTGAAACTAGCAATTGCGGCCATAAACACATTAAGAAAGATAGTAAACGAGGTTAAAAATCAGTTCGTTTTCCAATCTGACTTCCTCTTTGCAACCACTGGTGTCGCCCCCTGCTGGCCACGGGAAAGACTGCGGTTTAAGGCTCTCAAGTTAATGTTGAGGTAGGTCTAGCGGCTTGGTGTCGGCGAGACTGACTTCATCACTGAACAACTTCAAAAAGGAGATGATCTACAGCCTTCATTGCCAAATGGCACGAGCCGAGTCACGTTTCTATCTGGAACCCTGACCAGTTTCTGATAAATGAATGAGAAAATGCAATAATCTTTAAAAGGAACATTGTTTGTTTTTTTGCCCAGTGGTCACAAACACAAAATGCAACTGCAGCTAATCCAGTGGATGCGGCACTTATTTGCCGATAGCGTCACTCAAATCAGCCAATCAAATCGAGAAGACACGTGGGAGTTTGGATGCGGAGAAAATTCGGGGATGAACGGGCCAGATGGAGGTGAGGGAACTCCGGTGCACGTCACCAAGAATCAACCAACCTTGCAGAGCCATAGCCTGACCCTAACCCTGTGCCAGCTGTAGGACTAATTTTATTCATCATATTTGTATATTTCGCTATTTGGTTTCCATACAAATAGTTTGTTGTATGTTAGAAATTTTCTACTTTGAAAACTGAAAATAAATATTGCTGAAATGATAAAGAAATATGGTCTTAGCTTTATCTGACATAGATGCAGGGGAAGGCTAGTGGATGCAATTTTGGAATGGTAAGGTTCGGATCTTTGATGGAAGGAAATCTTAGTAACTGGACTCCTGATCTACAGCGAATTAATCTTGTAATAAAAAATAAACTTAAATCAAATGAAGGACGTATAATGTTGCTAGGTTACGAGAACCATCAAGATCTTGCTAGGTAGTTGAGAAGGAAAACATACCCAAAAAGATGGTCGGGGCAGGCAGGTAACGAGCAGCAGCACTGACAGAGGCTGCAGGTCTTTAAGAGAACAGCAGACGACGTCCTCAAGAAAACCAGAAGCTGTTGTTTTCTGTTTCAGCCAGGCAATTATATCAGACACCTGATTATAAATAGCCCGAGAGAGATTAATTGCAGAAGCCTGCCCAATTAAGAATCCCCGGAGTAGATCAGGGCGTTGTCAGATGCTAAGCCAAACACGCGCCAGACGAAGGCCGCTAGCTTGAATACTTCCCTTCTGCGTGTGATTAAAAACCGCTCTCGATTCGGGCAGCTTCATTTATTCCAAAATGCTCATGTCTGACTTTGAACCGTTGGAAGTTCTTCACTTGCTAATACGCCTCACTGCGGTTTTTCAGAGTTTTCATTTGCTCGTGCTACCAAAAAAATGAACATGTGAAAAAAAAAAGAAAGAAAGGCTCTTGTGTTCAGCTCTGCCAGATGCTGCGGAATAATTTAAGCCTTCCCACTGCAGCTTGATCAGAATCATCATCATCATCATCATCGTCCAACTTCACTCAGCTGACCTTGTTCCTGGTTTTTAGACAGAATACGAGATGAAACCCCGAGTGTGCGTTCGTATTCTAAGTGCTCAGGTATCATCACCCGCCCGCCCCCAGGACTCATTATGATCGTGGCAAAGCGAGCGGCGGCTGCCAAAGAGAGCTGCTGAGTGTCGGCACAAGAGTAGCTTTGTCATAAATAACACTATATTTCTTCAGAAATGTTAACAGGTCTGCTTTTATCATTTGGGTTTTGTTGCACGACACACACACACACACACACAAAAGGAACCTGATCAGATGTATAAAAGCTCATTTCACCTTGTTAGTGTTGACGTGCTCTTGCACTTAAAAGGGAAGAACTGGAGCAATATCGCCACATTTCACTTCAATACAATCATTTTCATCATCACACCTATATGCATTACATCAGTATATATATATATATTTATATATAAGCACGAGTGTGAGTGACGAATAACATTACTTCAGAAAAGAGACTGTTTCTGCAGGATGGTGCGATATAAAAAAAAAAAAAAGAAAGAAAGAAAGAAACACTTGAATAGGCTTGTGCTTTTCTGCCCTCTGCTGGACACTCCAAGTGCACACACGCATGCCCTTCCTCCACCCTGGAACGCATTCACACGCCCACGCGTGCACACATCCTCAGACGGAGAAGGTGCGCGTGTGCACTTGATTAATGCTTTCACGTGGCCCGCTAATTAGCAGCTGCTTGTAGCTCGCGCTGACAGGTATTTAATAGATGTATTATTTAGCCAGTGTCGATAGAGACACATACGCCCTAATTACATGTTTAATTACTCCATGTTTTGTAGTTTGTATTGTGCAGGGGGCCGATTACGTGGACACAGTCTCTGCTTATTCACCCTCCTCAGTTGCTATCCTCAGCCAGTCTGAGTGCAGCCGCTTGAATCCCTCCGTGGCATGCAAAATGTACTTCCATTGTTCCGATTATAATGAAACCACTGTGTGCGCATTCATCAGTATGGTCTTTTGATTGCATGTTATGTTCGTGCTGTTCTCTACGTTACTTGTGTGTATATTTAATTAATCATGTTCTGGACGTGCTGGGATCCTCGAATGTTCTCTTGAAGCACAATGCTTTGGTTAATAGCACTATACTTTTGAATATGACAGACTGATGATTTCAAGATTCCTTATATTATTCTTTAACATATTGTAGAAATAAGAAAATCATAAAATCGCCTCGTGTTTTCAACTCAGAAGGATATACTGTATAGATACATGACTTCATTAAAGACACAGAGGAGGGTCCTTAGGTCCGCAATAGAAATGCACACTGTATAATTTAAAAGAAGAAAACCATAATACTTCTGTTTGTTTTATTGAATGTTGCCCCACACGTACACTGATTGGCCATAACATTATGACCACTGCATGTTTACCACAGAATACAATACAACACCTCTGCAAGAAATTCTCCCTTCAGAAAGAGAGATGCACTGGTCATAATGTTATGGCTGATTGAATAAAAGTGGAATCGCATACACCAATTAATGGATATTGATGATGGTGATGATTCATAAAAATAAGATACTTTATATCGGAATCTAATAATTTTGTAGTTCATTTAACACTTAATTCCTTAAAAACAAGTCACATAGGTATTCTCGATGGCATATCTAATACAAGTAGCATGTTATTTTATAGGCCTGTTTTTTGGTTGTTTCGAATTTCTGCTGTGAAATGTGGATTTTAAACATTTCATACTGATATTGCTTTCGATAAGGTTTTCAAATTTATAAATCAGCAGGTTAGCTGAACATGCATAGGGTGAGGATATCTACAGGAAAAAAATCAAAGTCAGAAAATCCGTGATGTGCGCCTATTTTGATTGGATACTGAGTAACATGGAGGCGGGTTTCATAGACACCAATAGCACGCTGGTAATGATGGAGGCCGGCGGGTCGGCGAGAGCAGCGTAAACCCCAAGAGACGCGTGGTCGCGGGTTTGAGTAGGTGCAGGACTGTAGTCACATTTGCACAACTGTTGCAGGCAGCAGGTGTTTAAAAAAAAATAAGAAATTGAAGTGTTATAGCGAGAAACTTCCTTCCAAAGAAACTTCCATCACGTTGCCTCCGTCCTTCACACTCCTCCCACACACGCCAGCTGGTCCGGAGTAGTTCAACACGCATATATTGAACCGCATCTCGCACCAGGTACCTGCTGATAGCGAGGTTGCCTTCCACAGTTGACGATAAGACACACTTTGGCAACAAAAGACTGACTCGTGACAACTTTCTTTTTCAATACTAGACAGACAGATCCATAAAAGTGCTTTATTTATTCTTTTTTTTTTCTTTTCTTTTCTTAAGTGACGCAGCACAAGACAGTTGAAGTAGGCAAGAACAACTTGGGGACGCAAAAAAAAAAGTGTTTATGTTGAGTGTGAGGTTTGTGTGTGTTTGGAAGCAGAGCAGAACAGGTAAAAAGAGAAAGTGAACTATAAATATAATAAAAAATTGACGAAAAAGGTTTAGAACCGTCCCTCCGCCTCTCAGTCCGAGGTTGGTAGTGGATGGTGTTTAGGGTTTGTTACAAACACTGAGGGGAGGGGTGAAAGGGGCCCACACACAGGATGCAAACATGGTGGTTGATAAAGGGGTCTTTAAACCTTAAGGGGTCCTTTAATTTCCGAATGCGTTTCTCCCCAATGACAAAAAAATGTCAACTTCCCGATCACTACTGTAGAAATATTATGTATTCACTCAGTCTTTTAAAACTGCTTCAGCCTGAAATATGCATGTCAAATATAAATCATATTTTTTGGGGGGTTTCCTAATCCTATAAATCCTATACATAACTCCAGTTATTTTAATCGAAAGAAATTTTTTTTTCCATTGGCAGTATTTGACTATCATTAAGTCCCGAGATGCGTCATTGATTGGCAGTAACATTGATTTTCATGTATTGTTTTTTTTCTACAATGTCATAAAAAAAAACAAAAAAACATGTGAATGAAAAAGTAGCGGCATCTGGTGGACAAATATAAGAATGAAAAATTGAAAGCCAGTCGTCCAAAATGAAAGTGAAACACGATGGCATGCATGAGTTTGTGTCAGGATAAATGCGGGATCAGAAATGGCATTTTCAACGCTTTTCAATTGGACATTTGTTCTGACCTGCTGCACAAAAAAAAAACAACAAAGGTTCGCAGAAACATGGGTACACGAGCAGAAAGGAGTGTGTGCAGCTGCCCCGAGCCTGATCTCAAGCCTGATCTCAACCCTGCCACAAAGAGCTAACAAACATTGTGGCGACGAGCAGCCGCGGTAGATGAAGACTGCAGGTTGATGAGCTTGATGGGAGGCAGGTGCGGTGAGACGGCCAGGTGAGAGGACTCAGGAGCCGGGGGGAGGGAAGCCACACCCACCCGGCCCAGAGACAGACGGGGAGAACACAGGAGAACTCTGGGAAATGGCTTTTGGTTTTTTTCTTTAGCGACCCCCCCCCCTTTAATGCATCACTGCGATTGATTTTATTTCACCTTATGTGCTCTTCAGCTTCTTCTTCATTCCCTCCTTCCTACCTTCTTCCATCCTTTCTTCTTCTTCTTCCTCCTTCACCTCCCCCCTTTCTGCCTCTTCTTACTCCTTCCTCTCTCCTTTAAATCCTCCTCCTTATCCTCCTCGTCTCCTTCTCCTCTTCCTCGTGCTCGTTCTCTTCCTCCTTCTTCCCATCCTTTTCCTTCTCCTCATCTTCCTCCTCCTCCAACCCCTCCTATTCAGTCTCTTCTTCCCCTTCTTCTCGCTTCTATTCTTCTTTCTTCTCCTCCTCTTCCTTCTCTGCTTCCTCTTCCTCATCCTCATCCTCCTACTCTTCTTTTTCCCTCCCCCTTCCTGTTTTTTCTCTTTTCCCCCTTCGTTTTCCTCCTCCTCCTCCACCTCCTCATCTCTTCCTGCTCCTCCTCACCCTCCACATCTTTTTCCTCCTCATCCTTCTCCTCCTTCCTCTGCTCCTCTTGTTCCTCTTCCTCTTTCTCATCCTCTGGCCACTGAGAGTCTTCCTCAGGCTGCGGTTTGGATTAAAAGGATGCTTAACATCGTCTTCATTCAGTGTCCAGAGTTGCGGGTGAAGACGTTTAGTTCTGGGAGCTCCAGTGCAGAAACATCAGCAGTGCAATGAATGTGGATGATGAGGAAATAAATTTTTCATGCACCTGTTACATTTCTTGAAAATAAGAACTCCATAAAACTACTTAACACATCCTGTTTTCATCTCAGTGGGCTGATGCTCATGCATATGTACCAAAAAACAAACAAACAAGTAAATAAAGGACGCTCCTCCGCCATCGTCAGAGTTAAAAAAAAGTTTTACTTTGTAAAACAATCTGCACAATGTAGTGGCTTAGTTTACACCCCCCACCCCCAACCCAGCGAGTTCAGTAACATTCAGTTCAGACACTTTTGCATAATCCTGAATAAACAAACCACCAGATGCAGTTGGAAATATAACCAACCATGAATAAACAACAAATCAATGAGTAACAGGGTGAGAACGAGTATCAGTGTCCCATATTGACTTTATTTTGCGTGTTTAATCATCCAAACAGAGTCGCGTGTGTTCGTGTTTGCGGGTGCCCCGCGCGCGCAGAACATAAACAATAAAAATAGTTTGCTGTTTATGTGCTCGAGACTGAATTATGACCCGTTCCGTGGGAGGGTTTGGAGACGTTCCACATCGGCCTCCCCTAATGCAATTTCCCGCCCATTTCCTCACATGAGATGTGATTTCACCCGCTGCGGATTGCCAATTAAATTGCAGCCTCTATCCTCCCAAAGGTAACAGATGTCTCCTCCTGTAATACACAACCCCATCAGCCCCCGACAAAAACTCCAGACGAACGGCGTGAGAAGCTGCGCAGCCTGACGGACGCCCACCTTTCTTTACAGCGCCTCTTTACCTTGAGACGATGTTGCCAAGTAACCACATCCCGATCGCCCTCGTGTGTGTGTGTGTGTGTGTGTGTGTGTGTGTGTGTGTGTGAGGGGGTGGGTGAGATTGTGTGCGAGTGGGCGGCCGTGTGCATTTGTGTGCTTGCAGGTATGTGTGTGTGTGTGTGTGTGGATGTGGGTGTCAGTGATGGATGCTCTCAAGTGAGCTCTAAAAGTGGGTTTGTAACTGCAGCTGGGCAAATCGCGGCGCTCGGAAAGGTGCGTTCAGGAACTCGTATATCACAGCCGCGCATGAATCCTTAATGTGACTAATGTCTGCTGTCTGGCAAAGGGCAGGACACCTCATGGCGCAGGCTATGCTGCCTTTCCGCTCCACCACACCTCGCATCATCTGCAAACCTCCTTCTCTCTCTCTTCCTCGCTCTCCCTCTCTCCTTCCTTGTCAGTATGAGCTTCTTAACTGATACATGTACTAACAGTAATCCCCTCTTAGCGAATGGGATTAATATTTAATTCAAGAGGAGCCTTTTATCAATACTTGGCTGTGCATTCACTGCTGCCTCTGTTCAGGGCGGCTTTGCCCAGCTTTCCACAGATTGAAGGGAAAGTTAGCAGCGTTGACGCGATGGATCGGGCAGATCGGGGAGTGCTTTCGGAAATCCATCCGCGAAGGTGTCTGCGGCGTCTAAACTATGGGTTAAAAATGGCATAAACAGCCTTAAAGTTTAGAGTAATACAATGTGATAAATAGATGTCATTTATGCTCTACGATTCAAAAGGGAAATCACAGGCCTGTAAAATAAAGAAAGCCAAGAAAGTGGCTGATAAAAAAAATTAAAAAGAAAACACGAACTGTCCCTTTAAAGCCAATCCATAATGGTTTCTTTGTGCTTTAGCTGTCAAACTCCTCTACTTGCATTCATAAAAGTACCAAGAGCCCATTATGCGCTGATCCACTGCAATGCTGATCCAGGATTAGCCCAAAGCAAAGAGCACATGACGGAGTAAACTTCAACAATATGAGGCTGGCTCAGGCCGCAATGTGTGTGTGTGTGTGTGTGCGTGTG
The DNA here is from genome assembly GCA_901007715.1 of Dactylopterus volitans. Classification (NCBI taxonomy): domain Eukaryota; kingdom Metazoa; phylum Chordata; class Actinopteri; order Syngnathiformes; family Dactylopteridae; genus Dactylopterus; species Dactylopterus volitans. Next base: position 18,202 of record CAAKHG010003500.1, read on the forward strand.
TTGGGCAATAAATAATGAACACATGCAGGGCGTATTATGTATGTGCACGGTGGGGCACGGGGGACAGCAAACATCGGACACATAAACAGGCCGACTGCGCCGGCCGCAGAGCAGTGCAACGGTCCTCAGCGCGTGCAGCTCCGCAACAACCTTCACGCCTGAAGCGTGTTTGCATGAGGGCGTCAATTCAAAGCTGAAATAGATCAGAATCGACCAAGTCTGCCATCGGTGCGGAGACAGAAGCGCGACTCTGAGGAGTAGACTCAGAGCTTCTCCACGTCTGAGGGTTATTCACTGCGGCAGAAGGCACCAATGCGCTCCTCGCTCAATGGGACTGATCCCTTGGTAGCTGAGGGAGGAATCGCTGCTGTATTGTTTAAGATGTCATTTAGTTACCAATGGAAACGCCTTTGATTTCTAAATGATGCTGCAGAAAAGTGTAGTCATGTTCTGGATTGAGCAGCAAGCAAAAAGAAATAAAGGGTTCTGGAGGGAAACATGTTTATTCTTGGCTTTTCAGTTCACTTATTTGGGCATTTCATGAAAGTACACAACAATACAGACGCCAAACTGGCACACAAATTCACAATAACCACGTCAATTGACACCATTCACGATTGGAAAGAAGAATATGGTTCTTGTGTTTTGTCTGCCCCTCACTTGAACACAAGTAATCTTACATGTTCTGTCATTTCCAGCTACCTACACCATCAACCACACCTTTGATGACCACAACGTGAAACTAAAATAACCCATAAAAATAAAAATTTACAATTTTTTAATAAAGGTCATAAAAAAGTGTCCAATTTGTCCATCTTTATACAATTTTTTTTACACGACCTTTGAAATTATTCTTTTGAGAATTCCAAAGTTTTACGGCAGTGACATTAATACGCTTCAGAAGTCAAAAAGCTGTCATTTGTCTAAAGTATCACATGACCATCATCAGGCTGCTCATTCATCATGCAAACTTAGTGGCTGTTGTGATTTTTTTTTTTTTTTACCAAAGCACTCTGAGCACCCTTCATGTCCAGGTTGGCTTATTAGTTAAGCCTGGTTAACACTGAAGGCCGATTGTTCGACCCTTGAGTTGAGGTGGTGCTGTTAAATGTAGACTTTTCCTGAGGCCTGATTATTCCAGGAAGTTACGGAATTAAACTTTATTTGGAGATTATGTTTTCAACAGCCTATATGCATCATATATCATTATTACCATTAAGGATTTGTTTTAAGATTTCAAGTATCTTAGACAGGAAGTTGGGATAAGTGGTGCAAGTGGACTTTGGCTCCACCTTGTGGTGTACTTAGTTTTTCCTTTCTCTTTTGAAAAAAACAAAACAAAACAAAAAAAAACCAAAGTGAACGTTTGCGTCATCAAGCGCCCTCGATCCGTGGAAATCCGCTTTCAACCTCCCCCATTGTCAAGTTAGATAGAATTTGACAAAAATCGGAAATGACGATTATAAACCTTCAAAATAAAACATCGACGCGCCTCAAGAACTGTTTTGGCAGAATGCTTTCAACAATTGAGGGAGAAGCACATTTAAGCAGCTAAAAATTTTCATCAGTTACATTTAAACTGAATTCAATACAAATGTTTTAACTAAAACCATACACTGAAAAAAATACTAATACTATACTTTATTACTTGGCTGAAATTATGTTGCAGCCCTTATTTAGATTTTACTGAAAACACAAGGTAAAAATATTACGAAATACAATGATGCAACATTAAACTAGCTAATAATTTATAAATGAGAAAAAAACAGTTGACGATTCAAACAATAAATAATGAACAAAGCTGTAATATGCAACCATTAAATAATGAATTCTCGTTAATATTCATAAAGATTTTTCAGATGACTTCCACTGCTACTAGTAGTAGTACTACTACTAGTAATAGTAGTAGTACTACGACAAACTACAACAACTATTAGTGCTAATACCAGTTCACTAGTCCCACCACCACCACCGTCGCTACTACTGCTACTTCCACCACTACGAATACTACCTCTACCACTACAACTACTACAACTACAAGTACTACTCCCTTACTCTAATAGCACTGCTACGAGTGCCTCCACTAATACTAACTTCCTCTGCTGCTACCACACAACCATTACTAATACTACAACTGCTACAGCTAACTACCTTTGCTACCACTACTAATACTACGACTACAACAACAGCTATGACCTCTAGTACTACCACTACAACCACGACAACAAAAACAACAACTACTACTACTTTTACTGCGACCTCTGCCACCACCACTACTACTACGACTACTACTACAACTACTACTACGACTGCTACCACCACTACTTCTCCTACTCATGGTGCTATTGTTGTTTTTTTGTGTGTTGTTGCATGCATTGTATAATTCGTAACGCTTCACTACATGTAATACTAGTTAATACATAATTACTGTCGCACTATGCGTGCGGTACACGATAGACACACTTTATGTTGAAGGGCCTGAAGGGAAGTGGCAGACGCGGGGAGGAGGTGGAGTGTTGTTGGGTCAACGACGCTTCAGAGACAACGGAGCGACAGCAGAGCGCCACTGCAGCCATTTCTCTCAGCGCTCCAGCGTCTCCCGTCGTCGGCCTCGGCCCAGAGGAGCGTCTCTTGTCCGGAACACAAACGCCGGAACATCCAGAAGTGAGGCTTTCCCCTCGTGATCCCGGCTGGCTCTCCTGCCAGCTGAACCTCGCCGTCGGGATGGACCCATCGAGCCGATACCAAGTGGTGAGTGCGGGCGGGCAGGGATCAAAACACCGTCCCGTAGCTGGGCCTCTCCGTCACACGAAACGAGGCCGTGGTAGCATTTTTATTATTAATGTATACCGAGTTATAATCACGTCGTCATGGCACCGGAGTACGTTGGCTGACTTCTGAAAAAACTCCTGCCTGTTTAAACTCGGCTTTTGTGTTATTTTTCCGTTTATTGCGTTGATAGCCTTTCATTGTGTACTTCCGCATCGGCTAGGCTAACGGCAGCTAGCTAGCCAGCCTCGAAAGGCCTCGAAAGTTAGCATCTGGAAAAGCGAGAGTAGCACGTAAATGTACGTGATGGAAACGAATAAACGCGGCATAAACTGATGACTAAACTGATTCAGTTCGTTACTCGAATTCCTCCCGAATAATCATAATTGATAAGAGTAGCAGAGCCATTGATAAGAGTCCAGAGGAGGGGATTGACACCAACAACCAACGGATAACTTATTAACTAGGTTATGACTTCTGTGTGTAGGAATTAATGAAGACGCGGAATTAACGGTAATGAAGCCACAATGGATGCAGATTAGGAGTCCCATATTATGGGTTATCTAAGTTCAGTAGCACAATTCAGCATGTAATTACAAAGAAAAATAAAAGTGACGTCAGTGAAAGTGTGAAGTTCTCGTTATTTGTTAGATTTCATTTAGTTCCCTTTCTTTAAAAAAAAGATAAAGGGCGAGTTGAGAACACATTGAGTAGTTTAATACAGTCATAAAAGCCCTGTGGTTATAACAGTATCGACAAACCCAGACATTTATTGCTCCATTCGCTTGTAAACGCGATTGTAAAGATTTGAGTCGTTTGACTGGATGATTTACTGAAGTAACACTTTGCTTGCCCTTTCGCTCTCAAACTCGGCCTCGGCTACAACTTTGATCTCAATTCCTGTTGCAGTTTGGCCACCTTAGCCACGTCAGTGTCCTCAAAGAGTAAATGTGTGTTTAGTGACTCAGATTTAGACAAATCATCCCCCGGACAAACGTAAAAAAAAAAAAAAAAATGGTACCAGCTGCATTAAAACACAATTATACGCTGCACCGCTTCATTATGTCATGTAGTTTTCCATCCTCGCCCACGCTTCGCCCTCCATTTCTCCTCTTACGCTCAGATCTTCGCTTCCCTGAGCAGGCCTGCATGACTTTTCAATATATTTGGACACTGGAGGAGGTTTGTGGTGGCTATGTTGTTAAGATGTTATGTAATCCCCTGCGCTGCGGGGGGGAGGGAAGGGGGTGCGGCGTTCTGCTCTGTCCTTGATTCCGAGCCAGTCATCAGCCACTCACTCGCTGACTTGCACATTGATGTAGCGCCGCATTCCCAGGAATCTTTAGAAGTCGGTCGGCGGGGCGATGCGCATTCCCGGGATGGCTGCATTTGCTTTGGAAATGGCTCTGGAGGTGCGCGCTCTCCTGAGGTGGCTCACCTTTGGTTTGTTCACGCCGCCTGACGTCAGACGTCTTCACTAGTTTGCGGCGAGGCTAGGTGCCACGCCAAGAGCACTGCCCTCGCTTCATGGAAAACGCATGAAATCTCCGCTCAGTGCGTGTGTGGTGGGTGTGAAAGGCCAAGGTCAAAGCAATAACCATATCGTCTTTTTTATAGTCTCCAAAGGTTGGGGGGCGATGCTATTAGAAGAAAACATTAGAATCTGCGCGAGAATGATGCCTATGGTCTACTGATTCATCCCAACCTGGATTTAATTTGCCATTTTCACACATAAGTCACTTCTCCATTGCAGCTTGCTCATTGGTTGGCGCGTGAGGCGGTGGACGAGTTGAACTTGTGCCGCAACATTGTTTAGAGACAACTGCGGTTCATGCTTGGTTCATGTGGGCAGTCAGACACGTGAGCGGTCTGCACTTCTACGTGTTAATGCTGCGCAATGTCGCCTCGGTCTTGGTTTATTTCGCTCTATTTGCCTGAACCGCTATCAAGCTGAAGCCGCACATGGATTATTTTGGGCTGATTAAAAGAAGTTGCACGTTGTCAAGGTCAGTAAAAGCGTCATTGCAGTCTGTCTGGGCTTTAAGCAAACTATCTACGGGGTCACCTCCCTCACGGAGCTCATCCAGGTTTTGCCGCCAGCCACTCTATGACCACCTTCACCCCCTCCGAACACACACACAGCTGTAATTTCAGGAGGCAAATTCATGTCCCGCGGCGTGTAAGTGACCGTGTCAGCTGTAGCGGGGACACTCATTAACTGATTACATTTCCGGAGACCTTCCTCTGTTGACATGTCAGTGGAACCTTGTGTGTGCCAGCAGCTCCAAACATTCTGACGAGGGCAAACGACACCGCTCTTACCCTGCGCGCGAGCACACACACACACATCGGTCATTACAGTGTATGCCAATGAAATAGCAGTTAAATGCATAGTCCCTCATGCATTATGCATGGATATATGCCTATTAAAAAGATTATCTAATGTATTGATGTGCACGATGGATAAAGCGTGTTTTAACTCTCCGTATGAATTGAAAACGGGACAATATCCCCATCCCAGGGGACCGTTTGACGTGAGATAGAAGGAAAATGCTGGTATTTGACAACCCAGAGAAATTAGACTGTTACAGTTGAAAACATATTTACAATAAAAAAAACATAAACCAAGCTAAGAATTCAACCGATATGAAGAAAAGGAACTAAAAGCAATGACAGGAAGACAGTCTTTCAAAATAGATTAAAATGATTAAAAGAGGTGTTTTGGAGACTGTTCCATCAAAAGTGCAGAGCCTGCGCGGATGAGGTCAGTAAATGTCTTGGTAGAAGTTCTGGGGGCTTGTTTCACATCATATGTCCTTTTTCCCAGGCGCGATAATACCGTAGAGATCATGAGAAATAGAAGAAATATTCGTGGCACGTGATGAATCCCTTTTTAAATATGGTTTTGCTGCAAACACGAGAGCCCCCCCCCCCCAGGGAAAAAACGCTGAAAATGCAAAAATTGAGCGTCTTTAAGCTGCGTTCACGTGAGCAAAGACTAGCGGCGAGGCAAGAGCATGAAACGTCAGTGGGGTTCAGCGACCTGTCAAGATGACGGGGGGATGAAAGCGCCGAGAAGTGGGTCGGTCCCGAGGTAAACCTCTCTCAGCTATGATGCGACTGCCAATTAGAGCGCAGGATTCTGTTGACGGACGAGCGTTATGGCAATTATGCAAGAGGGTTACCAAGGCGACCGGAGCCTGGAGTGTCAACAAGCGACCAGCTGACGACGATAAATAATGAATGAATATACACGCGGGCAACATTTCAAACACTGGAAAATTGGACTCGGCCAATTGAATGAAAGCAAATTGATTGACAGCTAATTGCTGCATGTGTGGCGTATCTGCCTGTCATTGTTTACTGCTCCTTGTTTTGTGGCACAAAACAAGCTATTTGAAGATGACAATTTTGTTCCCGACGTTCTTCTCTGAACCACGTGTCCATATAATTTATATTTATTGAGGATAAATGATGGAGTTGCCAAATGAAGGGAGAGAGAGCTGGCTTGACCTTATTCCGTGCTGACAAAAACAGATCGTTATATAATACCGAGTGAATGTTCTTGCCGCCATGAAATCCCGGGGAATCGCAACGAATGAATATCAGGATCACCGCTGCTTTCCTCTTTCACTTTTTAATCAGTAGGCATTGCATGTGACAGTTTGTCAGGTGACCAGAAAGTGGCGTGCGTGTTTTTTCACCATCTCATCATCATCTCCGCCAGCTGCACAACGAGGACGACTCTTCAGAGGCTTCCGCCAGCGAGCAGCAGCAGCCGAGCACCTCTGCCGCCGCCGCCGCCGCCCAGGCTGGACCGTCCCAGGACCCGAGCTGCTCACAGGCCGGCCCGGCGCCCAGCTGTGCATCCGGGGAGGCCTCAGGATCGAGGCCTCAGGAAGAGTCGGACGCACCGCCGCCCCCTTACGCCTCCATTGATCTAGGAGCCACCGCTGCTGCTCCTGGTGAGGGATTTCATCAGATGATCTGAGGGAACTAATAGCTCACATAAGAGTCAGTCACTCCAGCTGAGACTGATTTGTCCTCGTGAACAGAAACTGTCCTCAGTGAACCTGCGTCATTTTCCCAGGATGTGGTTGTATGCTTCCAAAAATGGCAGCGGCGTTACATCTTGTGGCAAGCTTTGCGCCGGCAATTCCTTAACGCGTCCCCGTGAACTTCCATGACGGAGTCGGCGCGTCATTGGCAGAGGCTCCACCCGGCCGGACGCCGTTCCTCTTTTCTGTCCCCCCTTCTGATTGAGTGTCATCTGTCATTCCCACAGAGACCAGTTTCCAAGGGGACTTCCCAGTGCCTCCGCCCTACAGCATCGCCACCTCGCTGCCCACGTACGATGAGGCGGAGAAGGCCAAAGCTGCCGCCATGGCTGCCTCCACCGTGGAGGTGATGCCAAGGGTGAGGAGACGCACTCACGCACAGAAACACACTCGCTTCCTTATTGTCTCAGAAAACGTGAGCAACATCAAGTATTTTTGCGTTCCTTCTCCAACGTGTCAGCTGGGTGGGGTTGACCTCAAAGCACACAGGAAACGCAGCAACGATGTTGAGGTGCTGCACCCTTCTGGCCCGCTAGAGTTAAAACAAACAAAGAAAAAACAAAAACACGAAAAGGTTGTGTTGCCTTAACATTTACACCATCCCATTCTACAACTCCTACATGTCATGAAACACTTCCAAGATTAGTTAACTGCCTTGTTTTTGTTCTACATGATTCTGGATGTTATCACGTGTGAAGTCCCACGTTAATGGCCTTCCTCATAACACGTCCGCGTTGTTCTCGTAATTTTACTAAGTGTTTATCAAAACCGCCTTTGCCAACACCCATTAATTAACTAGTCGTCAGTCGGGCTGGGCGATACGGCCTTAAAATAAACCCTCTGATTTTTTTTTTTCCGCACTCAGTTGCTGGTTTTCTGAGTTTGCTTTTGTTCCTCTGTCGTCAAGAACAAAATGATATTTGTTCTTGATGACATGGATGTTTTTAAACGGTAAACAAAGATTAATTAGCCAATTGGAACGAACAGCGTGCAAATGTGGCTTTCGCAAAGCTGGCTTCAAATTGAAACATTAAAGAAATCAAATTCTTGTAATTTCTTGAAAAAAAAAGGGATGTATACAGTATATAAATATTTGTGTGTATGAAAGGCTTTTATTGTGAAATGTAAATCAGGAGCTCTTCAATGTCTTTCAGTCGAAGCACATCTCTGTCTGGATGGAGAGTGTTTGTCTGAGGTGTCCGTCATAACTATAAAGCACGTGATGCATGCCAGCCCTCATATCTTTGCCCGTGTCAAACGCCAACGCATCGGTAGTGTCGTGCCACCGGGTGTTCCTCTTACCACCTTGGATACTCTGGGAAGCGATAGCGCTAATGTTCTGAAGGCTGCTGCTATCTCCTGCCTCGCGGTTGCGCACACTTCTCTCCCTTCATCCATTACGTTTGCGACGTCTGCAATCAGCAACCGAGCAATAACAATCATTCCAGTCGAAATTGTATTCAAACAGCAATTCCAGCGCCTCATAAAGTATCAGAGGATGTTCCACTTTTCCCCCCCCTCTTCGTTTTATCTCGCTATGTCACGCTGACGGCTTCTTCCTTCGTTGCGTCAGTAGTCTTTCCTGAATTGCAGAGGTGAAGGGTGCCCTCTTGTGGTATCAAATGAATACATACATACTATACACTGATCAGCCATAACATTATGACCGGTGCATGTTTACCATAGAATATAATACACTGCAACAAATTCTTCCTTCAGGAGGAGTTGTATGTTGAATTTCTATTGCATCTTAATGGTTGTTGTTGGGACTGTAATTTGTTTCGGGTGTTAGGGTTAGAGAATCTGAGGTCCTGAAAACTGGTGCACCAAATGTTTACTTGTTGTTAAATGATTAAAAAACAATTGATCAGTTTGAAAATATTCACATTCGTAGTGTGTTTGTTACGTTGTGTCTGATTATATTTGCTGGTTTGCTCGTGCGTGTGTTCTCAGGATGATGAATTCCCTCCCAGGGATGATTTCAGTGACGCAGATCAGCTGAGAGTTGGAAATGATGGAATCTTCATGTTGGCCTTTTTCAGTGAGTAACGTTTTTTTTTTTTTTTTTTTAATACATCTGAGCAAACGTGACAAGACTGGAGTCGAAATTTGTTCTGGACAATGACACACCTGAACGGCACAAACACACTCGATGGACCATATCAGTACATGACTTGAGTTGCTTTAACCATGAGATTTCCTTTAAGGGGCTTTAGACAATCATTAAGAATTAAAGTTTCACAGCCAAAGCATTTCCTGTGGCTTTAATTTTGAAATTTGTAAAATAAAACACTACACAGTATCGTAATGAAGATACTAGGACTGAATGTACCTCAGTAATAGAATCCGGGGGTCGAATTCCCAAACTTCCTATGAATTTTTTTACAAGAGCTTCTAATGTTTCACAAAATCTTCTTGCAAGGAGTTGATTCAGGAAAGTTTGGAGAGCAACTCTGAAAGGAGCGTAGGATTGTAGTTTCTGCTCTTCCAAACTCAAACTGTCCAGAAATCCACTAACACTCGCCAACATCTGGCTTTTGTCCTCCCTGCGAAAGTAAAATCGACATTCACTCCCAGGTCACATGACTGCGGTAGTTACAGTGGAAATCCTTTTTTATTTCTCTTGAAACATCTCTACTTGGTTTGTGAACAGAACTTCGACATTCATAACCGAACTTTATTACTTCTCATTATCTGGGAAACATTAATTGTAGGCCCGAGAAAAAGAGTGCTGTGGAATTTTGAGTTGGACAATGGTCCTGTTTTGTGGACTTTAGATTTTGTGATTTAATACACCGGCTGGTTTTGCACTGGGATTTATGTGTTTGTTTCTTGTGGGCTTAAGGTGATTTGATGATTAGGGAGAACTTGTGATTTAAGTGCATCATTTGTGGAATTTGAAGCAAACGTAAAAAAACAACAAACTATAAATGAAATGAAAAAGCTGACTGATGTTAAGATGCCCGGAGAGACAAGGCAGGCACCTTTTAAAAGAAAAAAACAAAACTCAAAACAAATTAAAATCAAACAACTGTGAAAGTCAAAACTGTAACAACTTGATGTGTTTATTTGCTCGAAATTATAAACCATGCTGGTAATTTCTAGTACATCATCAATTTGACATTAACAAGAGATCAGCCTTAATTAGTTCCTGTGATCGCCGGTCAGTCGACAATATGCAAAATCCGAGATCAGTAGTTGGTGGCTTCCCATCAATGATGCCAACAACAGACGCTGGTGACATCCATGGATGTCCTTCAGGGAGGCTGCAGAGAGAACAAACCGGGTCGCATTATAAGATGGCGGAAGTGCCATAAATCGTGGTGGTGACCCGAAGGCACATCTGATGAGATGGACCACAAACGTTAAACCTGTGAGGTGTCATTGAGTCACTGTTAATCAGGAAAAGGTAGCGGAGAAACACTCCCGAGACGCTGACTAACAAACTCCTCAGCCTCTTAAAAATCCTCTCTACTCCAGGCTGTTTTTCACCATTGAAGCTCTTTTATGGACTAATGCTTTGAGAATAAAAATTTCAACAAGGTTTTTCTAGAATTTTACAACTTTACCATCTTTTCATGTTTATCTGGTGGCTTAATAAAAGCGCGCCCGCCTCTGCAGCACCACAAGGCCACAGTGTCACATCATGTGTTTCGCTATCTCCCTTAAAAGATCTTAAATGAACCCTCCTTCCATGGATACGCATCGAAAGGCTTTTACTGTGAAAGGAAAATCAGGTAGTACGGATGGCGGTGTGACATTCGCCGCAAAGAGCAGACGAATCCCTGACTATGTGTTGCTCTGAGGCGCCCTTGGCTCTCTTCTTACGAAATCCTTGTCCCTCCAGTGGCCTTCCTGTTCAACTGGATCGGCTTCTGCTTGTCCTTCTGCCTGACCAACACCATCGCAGGGCGCTACGGCGCCATCTGCGGCTTCGGCCTGTCTCTCATCAAGTGGATCCTCATCGTCAGGGTGCGTGCTCGTTCATTTGCTAAAGCGCGCGAGGTCAAAAACATCCCGACTGTGCTGAATGTTTCTTTTCCGCGCCCCCCCCTCCAGTTCTCCGACTACTTCACGGGCTACTTCAACGGTCAGTACTGGCTCTGGTGGATCTTCCTGTTGCTCGGTGAGTCCGCCGCGCCGCCGTCACGTCCAGCCGAGGTCACTCTCTCAAGTAGAGATGCCTCACTTCCTTCCGTCGTCTCTCCCCAGGTCTCCTACTGTTCTTCAGGGGGTTCGTCAACTACCTAAAAGTCCGCAACATGTCGGAGAACATGGCCACCTCGCACAGAACGCGCCTCTTCTTCCTCTATTAAGGTAAGGTGGAAAAAAAAACCACGACCCGGAACAGCGCTGCCGCGTCGCCGCTCGCTCTCAACGACCTGCGGCGATCTCCCGCAGGTTTCCGTGCCATCACCATTCCTTTCCATCGTGAAGTTCCTTCTCTCCCCCCTCGAATGACCTGACGGAAAAAGCTATTGCAGTGAAGAGAGGAGAAAGGGGAGGAATGGCGGAGGGAAACAGGGAGGAAGCGTCTCCGAAGGCTAAACAGGACTCAACCGACTCAAAAACAAGTCTGATGATCACATCTTATCCCGGTTTTTCTTTATAGGTTCACTTGATTCTAAGCAGTTTTTTTTAGAACATTCTCTCGGCAGTCCCACAATTCTGTAGACACATTTATACAATATTTCTACTTTATTTCAGAACCACATTCACACAGAACAGCAACATGAAGGCACAATGAATCTATGTCAGTGTTCCTGCCGCTGAGGGTGGGGGGGTCTTAAATGTAGGAAACGCAAAGTCATCTCGAGACGTCAATGAAGAAGCAATTTTGAACTTTGGAATCGAAAATCTGGGGAGCCTCTGATGCTCCCACTTCTCCTCCAGCTTCGGCTCGTCTGAGCCGAGGAGAGGACGACGACGCTTCTCTCAGTTTTCCGCTCATCGCCGGGCATCCTCAGCAGCTTCCGCCCTCGCCGTGCCATTCCACCTTTCAACCGAGTCTTACTTAAAATGATGTAGCATCGCTAGCCCTCAATAGCATTTGCACGCGCTCAGCCTCCCCAATAGTGGATTTAGAAATGTGCACAGACGGGGGAAATTATGCATTGATCCAGTTAACATATCAACACACCCTGGTCCGTCTATACCAATGAAACAGGACAGCGACTTCAGGGCTGAGAAGATGCCACTTTTAATCTCGGAGCCATTTAAGAAGCCAGAAGGTCGCAATCGCAGAAGGAAATGGTCGTCATTCTTTTGCCTTTTTAAAGATGAATCCCCCCGCTTTTTTTTTTTTCTTTGACCTATGCAGCTGCAATTTTTATCCAGCGCGACATATTCAAAGGAGGGCTACATTTCCCGCCGCGCCCGGCGTTCCCGCGGTTGTTTCCATCCGAATCAAAGTGGTCGTGAAGGAACCATCTAACCATCTGCTCTGAGTGTATTTTACCGCAAACGTGACGTACATCTTTTTAACAGATTGCCAAATTGTGCGGCATAACAGTATCTGTGAGGTGCAAAGCTTATCAGTGTTTTTTAGGCCACACACACACACACACGAGTGGTCAAAAGTGTGTAAAGCCGGCGCCTCCCGCTTTTGGTGCTGTGAAAACAGAAGTGATAGTAAGTGTTTGAGGTGCGGTGCAGTAACAGTAACACGGCAGGCTCCTGTCAAACTCTCCCAAGAGTCTTATGCAATCCCGTTGTCTGTAACGACCTGCGATGATTGTGAATGTAACGTCCCGTAATGGTGAAAGTAGCCGTAGCCGTTTCTAGTTTAGCCGACTGGTCGATCACGACACCGGGCGAAGAGCGACACAACAAAACAACAGCAAGCAACAAGGCAGTTTTTTTTTCCACCCGAGAGCCGATCGGAAGACGAGAAGACGAGCAATACGAACCAACACAAAATGTGAGTGCATGTTCTGCATGAGCTACAGAAAGCCAGACATACGACTCTTCTCTGGGATTTTAAATTTCCTTCCTATTTTTATAGTCACGGAAGGTGGCGGTGGCGTTGCAAAAAAAAAAAAAAAAAGAAGATGGCGGCGCAGTCGCGTGAATAAAACACCTTTTTTTTTTTTTTTTAAAACGATGAACTCAGAACAGCGTCGGCTGGCGTCATCTCCGGCGACGGAAATGGCGCCAGCGGATGTCGTCCGGTGTGAACGGAGCACAAACGGTCAAATGAGGCGCCTGACTGGACAAAGAAAACCTGCTTTTTTCTTTTTTTTTTTTAATTATTCGTATTATTTTTGTCAACCTGAAAATGAAATGTATATACCAGCTTATGCCAATTCATGATATTTGCACTTTGAAGAACTTCTGTACAGTATAATTTGTGAATCTGCTTAACTCGATGTGGTGGGTAGAGAAATCAAAAAAAAAGTAGTCAACCAATTTTTTTTTTATTTTTTTTGAACTGGAAATCTTTAATCATCCCAAATGAATCTTCTGCCTTTTTTCTCTCTTTTTTTTTGCACTTTTTACTTTTCAAATTGATAATGATGTTGTTGTTGTTGTGTGTCTTTCTTTCATCGCGTTCAGCCTAAACTGTGACAGCTTAAGTATTGCCAAACTCTTTTTTTTGTTTGTTTGTTTGTTTGTTTGTTTGTTTGTTTGTTTGTTTAATCCCTTATTTTTGCTGGAAGGCTAATAGTCATGTGAATCAAAATTTATCACGGAATTAGATCTCTGCTGCATGACTTGCGCACCTGAGCGAGGGGGAGGGGAATAATCGGAGGATCATTTAAGTACAAATGCATCGCTTCTGTTTGTATGTAAATGAGGAGAAAAAAAAAAAACATAAGATAAGCCAAACTATTTTTGTCCAAGATAATCCTTGTAACATCCTCCTTGAAGAATTGTTATGCATTTATTGTAACTGGAATTAAACTGACTGATAACATCTAAAAAAAAAAAAAAAAAGCCAATAAAGTTCAAAAGCCTGCCAGTAAAAAGGTTCCCGTCTGAGCGAGTTTATTGTGTCTGCCTGAACGTCATCAATCATTGGAGAGTTGACTTCTGCTTTCATTTGTCAAGCACATGTTTTTGATGATAAATCGCTAGGCCTACTTAACCCGCTCCAATAACGATAGTAATAAAAATAAACCCGAGCTCTCCTACGCACGAGAGCACCATCTAGTGGTGTGTATTTTCCACTGAACGCTGTTTGGCCCTTCACATTCATGACTCCTCTGCAGGTTCTCTGTTGCACTGACACGGTGGTCTGTGTGTTTCGCGTCTGTTCACTCGGCATGAAGCGACTTAGCAAGTTCTCATTGGACTTTCCTGTATAATTCAGAAGGAGGCTCCAGGACGCCGTGGTCATCACAATCAGAAGCCTAATTCCAACTCTTCCTCTGAACTGTAACTCTCTTTTTATGCTCAAACCAATCAGTGATTTGGTTCTTAATTCTATTACCGCCTTCAGGGCCTGAACCCTAATCAGGCCGCAAAGGATCGGATGGTAAAACCAGCAGCGTCTAAACTGCCGTCGCCAGCGACCATCATCCACTTAAGTGAACTGGAGAGTGAAAGGTTTGGAATTAGGCTCATGAGGAGAAACGCCAGCAGCAGCCGCCGCCGCCGCTGAGCTCGGACTCGCCGTCGCCCAGCTCCTCTCGCTGCTCTCTGCGGCGTCGTTGCTCTGGGCTCATATTTGTTTCAACTTTACGGCAGAGAACACAGAAGGCGAGGCAGTTTCACGCGTGTGAAGAAGCTTTAAATGTTCAGGCTTGCATCGCTTTGATGCCGTGAAGACTTGGCAGTTGTGCAGTTACACGGCTCAGCATTTCCAGCTGCTCCACACCGGCAGCATCAGCTTCCCCGCGTGTCGGCTCCACGGAGCGGCCTCTGTCCCCGTGGCGGGCGGCGTGTTCGTTGGCGCGCCACAGATGGCGAATGTGGTGAAAATAAACAGCTGCCGTTGGATATATCTCATCTTCAACCACATTAGAGGCCCGGGAGCCAGCTGTGAATTTTTGTAGAACTTTTGGCAGTAAGAAACGTCGATGCGGGTGCGTTTTTGTTGGGATGGCGGCAAAAGCAGCAGCGGCCCCGGAAGAATCGTTCCTCGGTTCGGATGTTACCCAGAACTGAATGAGTTCCCTTCGGCCATGCAAAATAAATTGATCCAGAGTGACTTTCAGAGTGACAGACAAAAAAAAACAACATGGCTGAAAGGAGTGGAGCTCTGTGGAGGCACGAGAATCAAAACTTTATTGATTCATTCAAGAATTTAGCAGTCCCATAAACTACATCCATCCATCCAAAATATTAGGGACAGCAGCTTTAGGCTTTTTTTTTTTTTTTACCCTTCAAGCTCTTAAGATCCTTCACACGTTTTAGCAGCTTTTTTGTTTTTTTGACTGACTGACAAAGCTTAACACCTCAGTGACCAACGATAAGGGTCTTATGCCTGCTGACAATTTAAAATTGGGCCCCATCAACCATTTGATATTATCTTATTATATTTTCGAGGGGCCTGACACCTTTTGCAGCACCACTGACTTTATGTTTTGTTTTTTTTTTGCGCCCTTACAACACGTTGGGAACTGCTCACACGAATCAGCAGTTGCTTTTTTGCGATCTGTGGTCACGTCGCCTCTGCTCTTGAAGGCTCAGTCTGCTAGATGGCGCCACCTGTTGCCTTCTGAGAGTCAGAGGCCCATCACGCGGCCCCCTTTTTTATGGGCCAAAACTCAAACCGAGCATGTCCTCCCTCCTTCAGTGAAGACGACGGCTTTGTGGCGGCACTTCGGGAGACTCGAGGTTCTCACAAAAGATCACCCTCCATATTGTGAGCCATAAAGACTTTTGTGGTCGGCTTAGGGAGTTTACAGGCAACTCGGCTGTACGTGTGAGGCTGTGGAAGTGTTGCTATGCGAGTGCTGCACCAGACCCGGACTATTAAAGACGGAATGGCTCTTTGATGAGCAGACATCTTTATTATCTATTAGATCTAAAAGTCAGAGCGTTCTGAAATATTGATTTAACGGCTCTCCCCCTCCTTTTAATAAACGGCTCCTGTTTCGTTGATGATCTGATATCTTATCTTTATGGTTTAGTTTCTCTAAAAGTGGGTTACGCCACAGTGGTGATTTGTGACCCATTTTAATCTCGGGAGTTTTATTGGGGTTTAAATCGTGGTGTGAATTAAACACTGATCCGAGTTCAGCGGCGCAGCTCGGCGAGGCTTGATAAATAGAGGCCAGAGTCTCTTTAGCTCTGCTGTGGGAGGCTCTTTGCTCCCTGCAAGATCAATGTGTCCTCACAGCCCACTGCCTCGGGCTATTACCCAGCCCATCTCTCCTTACAGCAGCCCGTGTTAACATCAGAACCTTGGTTTTATGGGAAAAGACACCGCAGGGTCATGAGGCAGGAAAATCAGTAGGTCATTAGGAGGCTCACTGTCAGTTCAGCACTGAACAAGACCTTTTTTGCCCCCCTTTTAAAAAAAATAAATAAATAAACTGCTCGGGATAAAAGTTTGGGTTGAGGGTCGAAATACAAAACATAAGAAAAAAATCTGAAGAGGCAGAAATCTCTTTATCAGGTGCAACGTTTAAAGGAGCAGGAATCGATGACGAAGGCTGCGAGGCCGAGCCGTCGCGCTCTCTCACATCTCGGCCTGCGGACTGTAAACACGTTTTAATAAAGTTTGCGCTTCAGCTCATCGATACGTGATGAACGCTGCCGAGTAAACGTTGATAACACAGAGTAATGGCTTTAGGATAATGACGCCATCAGCATTTAGAGTGGTGTCTGATAAGCTCCGCTTTTACTGCACAATTACGTCTGGATTTATGGCCTGTCCCTGAATGCAGCGCTGACGCTCGCAGCCGGAAAATGCACCAAAACCTTCATGGGAGCCGGAAAGAGCCAGAAATAATTACTCCATTATTAGAAGTGAATGCAAAAATCTTGTCTATTGTCACTTTAGCTATATAAGATAAATTTATTCCCTTGTATATTCTTGTCACTACTGTGTCCATGAGCGAGTGGAATTATTCGGTTTAATCATTTCAGTGAAGAGTTTTAATGATGTAGCACCTTTCAAGAGTGCGTCACAATGAGAAACTACAAGGCAAATAGCAGACATTAAGTGTAAAAAAAAAAAAAAAAAATCGTGACACTTAAATGTGCATTCTCACGGTCTGCAGGGCGGCAGCGTTGCAGTAGCGCGTTTTACCACAAGGAGGCACCGTCTTCACACATTGACTCACTTGAGGAAGCGGCGGACCCGGCGCTGAGGCTGGTCCGCAGTGGAGCACTCGCAGCTGCACTGGCCTCCTACAAGATTCCTCTAATCTTCACGCTCCTGCAGCCTTCATTCACTCTCACACACATTTTCATGATGTTCATCTAAATGAAAAAAAAAAGAAGCTCAAGCTACTATGAAATCGTATG
>CAAKHG010003506.1:8922-22680 GCA_901007715.1 Dactylopterus volitans
AATCCTCCTCTCTCACGGGTTTTGAGACACGCGCGCACGCGCACACACACACACAAACACACACACTGTGTTTTTCACAGTCACAGTCTGGTAGTTGAAAATATCCCTCCTGTGAATTATCTCGGCTCTGAATAACGGCATGGCTGTGATGGCAGAGTAGGGTGGAAGAGGTTGGAAATGGGTTCCCACCCAGAGCCATAATGGTTTATATTATACCTTTGCTGCAGGCTTTCAAACTTTGTCCCCGCTGACTCCCGACACACTGTTCAAACTAATGCAATCATAGCAAAGGCGTGGCTTCGTAAATCATTTGACTGTTCGATCCATTTACTCAACAAGAAGTGATATCAAAAGCTGCAAACCTTCCTCCTCTTGAGAAGAAGTCTACTTAAAGTAAACTTAATCTGCCATAATGTTGTTTTAAACTTTACATTTTTAATTTAGAATCTTGGCTAATGATCCGAGGTGTCGATCTTGGTTCGTGGAAGTAAATTTGGGAAGCACCTTGATATGCGTTGCTATCAAATGCTGATTTAGAGGACCCACAGATCTGCTCGAGAGTCGTGTAAGATTGCTATATTTCAGCCCGAAAGACACTGCAGGTTGGAAAGCGAGTAAAATAATCTTTCAAAAACAATAGTGACTCAGACCCACAGACCCGTAAATGTCTGCAGTGAAAATAGATATATCGGTGAAATGTTGAATTAAATAAAACAAAGCGTAGAGACAAGCTAGTGTCAGTTGCACAATTCTTCTGGTTCTGAGACGCTTGTTAATATGCACTCCAAGTACATGTAGAGCATCTGAGTCACAAGCCATTTGTTTAAAAATGTGGCACAAATTGTTTAAAAACACTTTCAGGTAACCGTGCACTGGCTATGTTGTGAGGGACGGAGTTCACGCAGTGCGTTAAATTGTGTTCATATGAGATGAAAATGTTATTTCCTGTTCATATTGGGATGTAGCACATGCTTCCTTTCCAACATCTCGCCCACCACCGCGAATTTGGAGGCCGGTTTTCAGCTGCCGTGTTATGTCTGTGAAGTCTTGCTCATTCATTCCCACAGACAGCTGTCATTGCAGTTAGTGAGTGGGAATGATTTTGCAGGGCTTCCAGCAGTCGAGCACTTTTGCACCAGCGTTCTGCCACTGGTTCATGAGATTGAATGTGTGACCCGATGAAGGTGGGGTCATCTTGAGCTCGTCGGCACAAAAGAGGGAAGTTGACAAAGGACAAAGCCAGACGTAACGCGTAAGAGGGAACCCAATGTTCTGCACAGCTTTTCAGAGGGCTGTCGGTCAAAGCAGCCCTGCTGTTGAACTCCAACAATGTGAGTAAATAAGTGTGTTAGTAGCCATCAGTGACGTATATTCACGAGAGCTACTATACATGCATAGCATTATTGACATTAAAGAGTCGCGCTGCTCATCCACAGGCAAAACATTCAACATTTAAATGAATGTTTATATCGAACGGTTTTTATGGCGTGTGCGTTGCCTGAGCGACTGCAGTTCTTGGCTGTCCAAACCTTTCCTTTTCTCTGACTCTTAAGATGTTTGCTGGCATCCCGCGCACACTCCATTTGTGGCACTGTTTAGCAATCATATCTATTAGGGCAGCACAGTTTGGAGATCAGATCCAATTGCGGCACAAAATAAACCTCAAAATGTTCTTTCCCATAAACGTCTGCTGGAGTTGTTCTAAATGCAGTGTTGCTCTGCTGCGGTGTTATGATTTCACTTTCGGCAGCTTTAGCCCATTTAACTGTGTATGGCTGGACCCTAGAGTCTTGTTTTAATTGCTCATGTGTCATGTAGGACTATGACCATAATAACTTCTCTACTTTCTAACATGAAAATGCGAAAAAAAGAATGAACAACTATCCTTATGGATAACATTTACTTTAAAACTAGCGAAGTGGTGAAATGTTTTAGTTGCCGTGCAGTGAGCAGTTTTTAAAGGTCTTACGGCAATTTAACAGCAGTTACAGTTTAACTAGGTTTCTCAAAACACATTATGGCATTTACACATGCCACGCAAAAACTGGATTACTCAAGTAACCAGATTATGTGTGACATTCTCCATGCCTGTAATGGCTCCTCTTATTGAATCAAATATTTGCTCTTAACGCTGCAGTTCAGCCTCAGAAAGCCCCTGTTGTCTCTCCACCACCAAAGGGGTTCAGAATGTCTCTTCGGGGGTAAGGAGGGGGCAGTCGGTCCTTGTCACGACATCCGTTCTCTTTCGGAGGGCAGCTGCTGCTTGCGGGGCCGTCGCCGAGTCGGTGCTGTTGTGGAGGACGTGCCTTTGTTTCTGCACCGAGCCGTGGGATTGCCATGTGTCAGCGAGCACCGCCGAGTCTCACCCAGGGCATTTGCCGATTAGGGCGTGCGTGTTGCCTGAGTGACTGCGGTTCTTGGCTGTCCAAACCTTTCCTTTTCTCTGCCTTTTTAAAGATGTTTGCTGGCATTCCGTGCACACTCCATTCGTGGCACTGTTTGGTAATCATCGCCATTAGGGCAGCACAATTTGGTGATCAGATCCAACTGCACCGAAAAAGACATGAAATTGGGATCATATGTTGTTCAAGACAACCATAACAACTCAAAAGACATTAGAAAACAAGCGATGCTTTTTACATATACAGTATATATGAGTGAGAGAGCACAGTGAACATCTCTCACCATAACACCACTGACCCTGGGAAATGTGCCAATGTGTGTATGCGCAGCCTTGAGTAAAAAAAAAAAGGGACTAAATTAATTATACATCTTTCATTTTAAAACCCTTCAGTGTCTCAGTCAGTAAGATTTGATTTTGTATCCGCGACTCTTCGGAGAAACTAAAGTTACACCGGCTCCAAATTTTTCTCGGATGGTAGTTAAATTAGTGGCCTTTTGCCCATTATGTAATTATAGAGACATTCAGAGTTTGCCTTTTCCCCATTTCTCAAGGTAACTTTGCTTTGTGAGGACGCACGGTGCGAAGGGCCGCACGCTGTTGGCACTGTAGAATGACTGCTGCTTCACAGCCATCTGCCCCTCTGTCTGTCTGGCAGTCCCTCATCTGTCTGTCTGCCTGTCAAGACCCAGGTTGCTCCTCGTTCGTTTATGTTGTATAAATGTTCACTTGTATTTTGTTCTCGGATGTTTTGAAAAATTACATTTTGAAAGACCCAATGGTAATTTCCATAGCCCATTCACTTGTAATCCTGTTGGGCACCACCACCAAAAGCACCCATAGATCTCAAAAGTCTTTCAAAAGGATCTGTATATCCAACTAATCCCATGGGACCATGATGAGATGGAAATGAAATCTGAAAAGGGTTTACAACAAATGGCTTTTTTTTTTTTTTTACTAATTTAACGGGCACGAGTACTCACTTTTCCCCTGAGTGGTTATCTTTAAAGCCTCTGTCAACCACAAATTCCACAGCACAGCAAGGTTCAATTAGTGGCTCAGCTTTCACACATTCACGCAGGTCTTAGCAGTGGCGGGTATGAATGTGTCTGCTTTTGTTCTTACTGAAGCCGTGGCTGGGATGGTAAATTAATCTCTTACATAAAGAATTGCCCATTGTGACACGGGAAAAAAAAAGGAGCTTCAGCTTTTTCCGTATTTTTATGAATATATTTTTGATCAACTAAATTAAATTACCAAGTCAATTTGCTACCTAGCAGAGCTGAGAATGATTGCCTGCATTTTAATGTGTGTACTAATTACTCTGCCGCACTCGTCCTGTTTTTAGTTTATAGGATACACGTTTGTACACACCTCACACCTGCGAGTACGGAACAAACATCTCATACTTTGGCCCTCTCAGCTGTTGAATTTGGCATGCGACGCCGCGCCGTGCTGGTTTAGCAGCCGGCAACATTGTGTGGAATTGATCAGTGCCTGTGAATGGGAGGGTTGTTGACATTACTTTTGGTAGCCGAAGCTACATTCTGCAGCCTCATGATGTTAGGCAGATTGAGGCTGACAGGTTGTGTTGATGCAAGTAATTACACAGTAGATCAAATAAGAACATAATAGACCCATCAATCACTGCCTGAGACCGTACCACACTCATACACACACACGCACGCACACACGCATGCGCGCGGAGTACTCGTGCATGCGCCCATGCACAGGGAGAAAGTTAAATGGAACGACTGTTGCTGTTTTTTTTTTTAGACAACTAAGGGGGAAAAACAAGATTATGCCTCTTACACGTTCAGCTTTACACTGCTGCTCCGTCTCTTTGTATTTCCCATTTTTACTCTCAGTCAGATATGGCAGTAGTTTTCTGATTGACTCTCACAGGTTTTTTTTTTTTCTTTCAGTGCCAAAACGATGTCAATAACAGCTCTCCATGTAAATCATCCGTGCTTGCTTTTGCTGTCTTTTATTTGTTTTATATATCTGATAATCCATTTGACAGCTTGAGAGAAAAGTGAAGTGAAAGCACTCTCCCTTTGCCTGATTTAAACTAAGCATGGCACCTGGTGTTTTTTTTTTTTTTAATATTACTGTGGCTTCATTCAAATAAGCTTTCAGCGCTTGGCAAAAATCTCCTGCAGAGGGACAAGGAATTTCTCTGACCCCGAGTATCTCAGAATATCACACCGTACTGTAAAGCTCTGCAGCTGGCTCCAAGATGAGACTATGTTTGTTTTGCTTTTCTGAGTTGCACGTATTCACATGCTTTAATGTGCTGTACGTTGTCTGCGTATCCCTCCGCCGCTTTTCTCCATACACTACCCGGGCTGGGCTTGAATAATTCATTTTCTTTTCATTCTCTCTCTGCGTGAACCTCAGTCAGCATGGAGGTAGGGGTTGCAGTGCCAGCAAGCCAAGGAGAGAGTCACTGCCCTATGTCCTGGCTAGCTGTTCTGGTGGGGCGGCATGGCTCAGGAGGAGTCGTGGTTTCATAATGAAAGGGTTACCGGCTTGATACCCAGCTTCTTGAGAGAAGTCAAAGTGTCCTTGAGCAAAACCTCTATTGCTCCTGATGCGCAGGATTGGATCTTGCATGACGGCCTCTGTTGTCAGTACATCTGTAGGGTTGGGCAAGTGTGAATATATTGGCAATCACGATGGACCGAGCATACCCGATATTTTGGTCTTATTTTGCTAATTTAATGGTCTGCCTCCTGGAAAATTCAACTCAATAAAGTAGAGTCATATATTTTATGCCCACTAGTTTCTTTATTTGGAGGCTGCAGGCGCAGGCAATCATCACCTGATGCCGTTGGACTCTCTTTCAAATGGTGTCGGACAGCTTGTCGTTACAGCTTATCGCTTAGCAAAGATCTCAAGGTGATTTATTTTGTTTAATTATAGCTTTAGGCTTAAGGCGGTACTTGAAAAATGGTTCACTCCGCCAAAGTTTTCAGCAACTCCTTGAAAGACTCCTTTTCCGTACTGCGAAAAGACATTTTGACATTTCGGACTGTCTTCAGGGCGACACGGTAGTGCGGTGGCCTCATAGCAAGAAGGTCGCAGGTTCGACTCCCGGCCTGTGTGGAGTTCGCATGCTCTCCCCGTGTCTGCATGGGTTCTCTCCGGGTACTCCGGCTTCCTCCCACCTCCAAAAGCATGCTACTCTAAATTGTGTGTGAGCGGTTGTATATCTTTCATGTGGCCCTGCGATGCCGCCGTTCGCCCATTCGACAGCTGGGATCGGCTCGACCGCGACCCGGAATAGCCGGAATAAGCGGAAGACAATGAATGAACAGACTGTCCTCATATATAGTAGTTCTGACAAGGTTTTAGGGCTTTTGAAGTAAGGTTTTCCCAGTGTTCTCTTAGTGCAAGTGCAGTATGTATTATAGGTATTATACATATGCTTTGCCCGTTGATTGCCCGTTGTGCCCTGTCCTGTTAAAATCCAAAATGGTGTAATTCCACTATTTTTTGCTGATTGTTTTCAAAGCAACAAAGGATCTTGAGGGGTTAAATCTGCTGTTCTATGTGGTCAAACTGCTACGATGTCCCCTGAACTAAGCCATTGAGCCAAAGGCGATTGTTAGGAAATCCATCTCCCATTTACAATTTGCCATTCACAAACAGCATTGTAAATGTTTTCTGTTTTCTCTATTAATTGTAGGCGCCATAAATAGCTGCAGGTAGGCTTTAATTATTACACTTTAAGCATGGCTGCTGCTGTTGTTGGAGAACCTTGCAGAAGCAACAAGAGAGTGAATTTCTAAAGGTCCGCCTGACTATCTAGCTCGAGATGATGGCTGGCTCGTGCGCCACTTTAGACTTTAGTGGGGCTGCTCCCCTTGAGTTGTGTTAGGAATTGGGTCTTGCCTCTTGAATGCAAATGATTAATGTTTTTACGTCACATCGCTAAAGATGGGAGTGGAAATCGAGCTCACGCTTGTGTGTAAAATTTCGCATCGATTAAAGTTACAAAAGAGGACCATACAAACAGCTTTCTGGTTTTACCTTAAGTTTTTAATTGTGAATCTACACAATGTTTCGACGCCCGTTCAGCAGAGCAGTTTGGTGGAGCGACAGATGACAGACGAGCAACAACATACTCAGGACTGTCAGTCATAAACTTTCAATTGTGATTAGAGATCCTGTTTTGGAGGCGGTCATGCAGCATCCTTCACCCTGCTGTGACAGCTTACGTGTTTCCCTCGCACTGGCATTCATAAAAATGTTTCTTGACATAATTGGAAAGATTATAATAGTCACTGGAGTATGATTACCGACAGATAATGGACATCAGTGGACCCCCTTCCTCTTTTTCCCCACTACTCCCGGCAGCAGGACTTGTCTGAGGAAGCCTTTGAAGTAGTTAATGTCTCTTCACTGCGAGATGACAAGGTATCTTATACTTGACCCCTGTGAAGCTCTCTGTCCACTGCTGCTACAAAGACAGTCATAAGAGGCCCGTGCATCTGATCCATCAGTGTCTGTTAGATCATGCTCTTAACAAATATGTGGGACACGATGATGATGGACAACAAAGATGGCACCCACACTATTTTGTGCACATCTGGATGCCACGGAACCTGCTGAGCACTGACCAGAGCCAACACATTATCAAGCAATGACAAACATGACACAGTCCGTGAAGTGTTTACAGTAAGCAGCAGTTTTATTTCTGTATTTAAACTGTATTGTGGATAGATGTGCAAAAATGTTCCGCTTTGCGGACATGCTCTCACGCCTTTTGGATGTTTAATTACAAGCTACCCCTTCTGTATCTCTATGTCCATCTTGAAGAATTTTAATCTGGTAAAAAACACCTTCTCTTGAAGCTGTGGAAATTATTGTACATGTTTGTCACGGGCAGCTGAGATTTAGCTGAGCTGTGACAGTTGGTTGGTCATGTCTGGTATCTCCAGCGTTTGAAGTGCAGCCAGTGGTTTCTTGATGGTACATGCAAAAATAAATTACACTTAAGAGGATAAAGACGGAGGAGATTTAAACGTACACGGCCCCAGGCAAGGTTCTGAGTTGGAATCGGAGAAATAGGGTCCAGTCCAAAAAAAATGGCCAGGGAATGAAGTGGAATGTTTCGTCATTATGATTATGCTTTTTGGTGTTAGGTGTTGAATGTGAGTCCTCAACGCTTGGGTAGAAAGTAACCTGACTTCTTGTTTGGTTGTTGAGGACTTTTCACCTCTCTTCTGAAAGGCTTCCTCGGTTCTAACTGACTGGTTAAATACCTGCGATCCCCACCAGTCAGTCAGAACGATGTGAGTAAGCCTTTCGGATGAGAGGTGAAATGTCCAGTTGCCCTCTACCTATAAGCTCTTCGGATTACCATGCCCTGGATGACTGAGAATCTGCACAGACACTGTGTGACAAGGAGCATACTGTATGTGCCCTGCTCTTGTTATGGAGCTGAGCATTTTTTATATATTTGTGTTATATTGCAAATATGTTGCATTTTTTTTTCTTCACTAATTGTGCATAAACCTGGAGGGAGACGGGCATCACTGCGTTCTAATCAACCGGTCCGTTACTTGAGGTGCATCAAATTTCTTTGAATAAAAGGATGGTCACATTCAAAAATGTCACATTCAAGGGTTTTTGGCACAGTTCATTGTATGTATGTATGTATGCGTGCATGCATCAGTGTTGTGTGTCCATCAAACCTCTGTCTGAACTGGTCATGAACTGATGTTTTTACCAGGTCTTCAAACTCTATGTCAAATTTTTTTTGATCTGTGCTGCTTTTGCATAAAGGTTTTAACCGGGCAAGGGTTTATAGTCTTCACACATCCAAAGTAATTAACTCGAGCTCAAACAGCATGGACAGATCCTCTACTTTGAGCTTGTTTGGCAGCAGGTGTATTAAAACTAGCCCTGTAGCTCCAGTTCTGCATTAATTTTTCCACTCACCTTTCCGACGGACTGCCCTGGATGTCTTCAGCTAAGCCAGAAAATTGCCAAACTAGAGTGTCAGATCTCTAAGCTCTATAAGATCCAAGAGGATGAGCGCCTCCTGGAGTCATTGGCCGCAGAAATCCCTTGCATCCTGGCTAACATCATAATCATCAGCCATGCACGAACCACGACCAGCTGGCATGAAGAACAGGCCACCTCCGTTCCGTACCTCTGGCCTCCGTCTCCACCTCACTTGCCGCAACTACTGTGCCAAATGGCACTTCGGCTCCTGTTGTGTCTGCCGACCCCGAGGACCCACGGCTACGGCGGAGAGCCAGACCTAAAGCCCCGGTGAGCTCCACTCCATGTCATCCAGAATCACAACATCATTGCTGGATTATGGTTAACGGCCACAAAAAGCGGCTCCCCTCTCGCGCCCCCCTCGCTCCCCCCCCCTCTCTCCGAAAGCCATCGAGCCAGTGAATTGATTTACTATGCTTGCTTCACAAGAATGTCCTCCTCTGGATGTTGACCCGCCGTCTCTTCCACGTCTTAAGCCCTGGTTGTGCTGCCTGGTGAACTTTACCGCTTGTCCTCCTGGTAGCATCGGCAGAGACACGGCTCTGTCTACACCTTGGCCTGCCTGTTTTGGACAAATCAGGTGGACTTTCCCTGGTGGTTCACTGGGATCCTGGGCCTGGCCACCCATGCTGCAATCACTGGCATGTGTTTCAGGCCTAACTAGAAAGTTGCCACTATTTAAAGTATCCTCGTGAGTTAGCTATCCTTTTTTTTTAAACTGACACATATGTTTTTAGTCTAACTGCATGTTTGCTTATTTTGACATCTGTTCACGCTTGGCGTCGATGAAAATGAAGGACTCTCATTTCCCCGAGTCTTAAACGAAGGTTGTAAGTTTTACTCCATCGTCTATCAAAATTTGGTTGAATACGACACCTCGAGTGTGATTTTTTTATTTTTTATTTTTATTTTTTTGAGCTGAAATGAGGATTTTGCCAAGTTACCCCTTTAGACGTAATAAGATACCTGATTCACCATATAAGTTGGCGAGCTTTGCTGTCGGTATATAACTTCAAGTGTATTCTCATGAACTTGAGCGGTGCAAGAACAGATCACTCCCAACCTCGCTGTATATTTTTTGCTACGCACTCAGTGCTTGGTAAAGCACATCAGTGGTTAGAACTAGAGTAGAAATGGTGTATATGTGTATTTTGTCAGCCTGAGGATGTCATTACTTTTGCTCAATAACCTTAAATTCTGGCTCTATGGAGCTGAATCTGCCCAGAAAAAAAAAAAATCACTGAACTTAGGCTAAGCTTGTTATCACATGCATTCTAAATTTTCTTTTTTGAAGAAATCACTCTGTGCAACACTGCTACTATCTGGATGGCATATCTGCATGTGCCATCTGAGGTTTGCCTATATTGTAGTCGCTCTCTGAAAGAAACCAACTTTGCTTGCTGTCACAGAGGTGATAAATTGTGGGAGGAAACACTGTCATTAGGGTGTTGTGGTAAGACAGAGGAAGTGGGAAATTGCTGCACCGTGAACTATCACCACTACTTTTCCCCCCTCTCTTCCGTCTTGTCCTGTGACCTGCATACTGATCCCTGTTTTCAACCTGGGGGACATCTTGTGCCGGTGGTGGCCTGGTAAAACAAGTGACACTTTGATGATCTGGAGGGGACGGCGTCAAGAGCTCTATACTGTTATTCTCTGTTTATCTTGTGTATTTCTTTCCTGCTTCTCTCGGTGCTCTTTTTTTTTTTTTTTGCCACATCCATCTTTATCTCCTCCTCTGTTGTCTGCATTGCAGTGCGCTTTTCTTTCCCTCATCAAGCAGAGATGTTTATATATGCTCTGGACCTTTTTAATCTTCTCGTCTCTCTTCTCCTCCTCCATCTGTGTTCATTGTGTATGAGACATCACAAGAGCATAATTGTTTGGCAGTGGTATTCACGCATAGCATCTCGACAGGGTCTGTCATCCCCAGCTGTGTTCTTTATCCATCGTCGGTGCTCGTCAGTGTGTTTTGAAGTTTGAACCTGATTTCCGGCAAATTATATCTCAAGGTCGGTGGGGTTGATGCCAACCCACAACTGTTGCGCCATATCTAATGTGCTTAATTATCAGGGAATTAGAGAGTCCTGGTCAATACTTGTGTGCTGACAGATGCAGAGGAAGATGCTTTTGCTTCAGTTGTCCCGTATTATTGGATTATGTCACACGGCTTGACTGTATCAACAAAGGTGAACGGGGGAGAATGCTGCAGTGCAGAGTACTTTCAAGGTGACCGTCCATCTTGGAGTAAATTCATTAGTAAGATAGGGTAGCTGCCAATTTGCTCAACTCTTTTGGACAACAGCTACATGTCTCTACACATTTTTTTCCATTAGCAGTGGTTTGCCATTCAGATGATCTATGGAATATTCATCAATAGAATAAATTGTAATGTTTTGCAAAAATGATGCTCATTTTACATCTTTTTTTTTTTGCCTGTGTCCAATGGCTTTCTGTCAGATTAAATGATTATTGTTGTGTCTCGCAGTACCATTTAGCCAGGTTTCCGGTATGAATTGATACAGCAAACCCTCCTTCCCTTTGCCAGATATATTTCCTGCAAGATTGCCTTTTAATTTTCTTCCTCTCCCCTCAGGAGAGTTGCGCACTTCTCCTGCTTGACAATTCCAAGCATTTCTAGGGATTAGAGAAACGACCACATGATACAACCCACCAGAATAGTAAACAGGGCTGTGTTGCCACACTGTAAGCTGTGAATATGAGATAGGAAAAGCAGCGTGGTTTAGGGAGTTTTTCCTTCCCCTGTCTCGGACCCAGACCACTTTCTCATTAAGTTTCTCACTCAGTGTAGCCAGCTAAAAGTGGATAATTAGAGTGAAACAAAGGAAGTGTCCTTATAGTCATAAGTGTCATTCAAGAGCAAACAGGCCATTTGATCCACATTTTCATTTTTATCAGCTCGGGCTCTTTGAGGTTCAAGGGTGGCAACATATGAAGGACCTCTTTGTTCTGCTATTCCACATGGGAAGGCTTTGGCATTGGACTGATGATACAGTGTTGACACTCTGCAAGCATTTTCTAGAGTCATGAGTCCATAGACAGTGAGAACTCCATGTTTCAAAGCTAAACCTGCCAGTTTCATCAACAGCAGATCCTCCGGGCTGACATATCAGATCAGTCTCGTACAGATACTCCAGTCTCCACGAGAGGAGAGCTGTCCGTGGTGCTGAAACCAAGACAGGCAGCCGGTGTCTAGAGTTGAAACTGATGAATTCTTTCCTCTTTACCATTGCTCTAATCAGTCACTTCTAAGCCACCCCATCTGGAGGGAGGCTTTCTGATGTTTACTTTGCTCTCACTTTACTTTTTTTTTTTTTTTTTTTTTTTCTTTTTTTTTTTTTTTTTTTTTTTTTTTCCCCAAAGTGCTTTTTCACAGAGTCCGCTGTCACTGCCCATTTTTCCTCCATTACCGTAGCTTCATTTTTAATTGTGAGATTTCCTGATTTGTGTTGGGTGATAATTGTACATATAAATTCTGACATTACTCGGTGAAATAGCAGCCCCTATTGTGCACCAGTTTCACCATCAAATTAAATGACCTCTAGAACGATAAAGTGGGAGATGAGACGAAGTAAATTTACTCCATCAGACATGTAATTTCATTTATTCCACTCTCCTGCTGATGGTAATGGGAGTCATGCTATTATCACTAATTCAGCCATGAACAAAAAGCATGATCATTTTTGCTTTGGTCCATGCAGCTAGACAAATTTCACTTTCTGTGCTTTTTGCAAACTGGCTGCATTTCATTTTCCCCTTAATTTATTGGCCGAGAAGATGAAAGCAGACAGTGTTCACACCTCTCCCAAAGTAATGCCTTTCACACTTGGCTTCTAATATTCAGGTCATGTTTCCGTGCTTCTGTGCTCTTTCTGCGTGATCACATAGACCCTTCCTCTTTAATAAATCACAAATTGCTTTTTTGTGTGTGAGTGGCTGCGATTTTGAAATAATTTCCTCTGTGATTGAAATAATTGTAGTATCTTTGCCAGTTCAAAGAAACTTTGCGAGTGTGAAGGTCTTGAGGAAAAATAGGGCAAAATATTTAGCTCAAGACATTGTTGAATAAATGCATGAGTGTACGATTGTGTGCTGTGTTTGCAGGGTGGGAGGTCAAGATCCAAACTAGATCCAAGAAACCATTAATGCTGACTGCTGTTAGAGTTGATGTTGATCCTACATTGCAATTTGTAGTTTATTTTTTTTTCCCCAGGTGTGGTGCACAGATTGGCTATTACCGGGGAACAGATTAAAGAAGAAATGAGTCATTTCACTGATGGTGCAGCAGGGACCAGAAAACAGGACATTTAATACAGCTGTACACTGCCGGGATCAAGATGAGATTAGATATATGAAGTAGGGGTGATGCATGGTGGGGTACAGTCACTCTGCGGTGCCCACAAGAACAGATGAGGAGAGGCACTGCCGCCTGCTCTCTCAACTGCGTGCGGGCCTGATCCATGCGATCTCACTCTGCTTTCTCACCCTATAAAGTCATATTCACGGCACACTAACTGATCTGTTATATATTTAAATGCAGAGTAATTCTGTATTTAGTCTGGTTGATTCATAAACGCTCCTGAATTCAAACCTGCCCCTGGTTGGTGCTTTGATCTTTTGTCTTGACATAGGTGCACGCTTTGACCCTCAATAGATGAGTGGAATATATTGTGTAAACACAAATGTGTGCGCCACATGTATATTAGCTGTAAAGAGTGAAAATTTAAAAAAAAAAAAAAAGTGATGTGCTTTGACGGAAGCCTTTTAGGTGATAAGTGTTTGAAGTTGGTGAGCAAAAAATTAATGCAAAACAAGCAAAAAAAAAAAAAAAGAGGTCAGGAAGCAACTTGTCAGTACGCATGTCAAGTGTCGGCTTAAGCGTTCACTAAAGTTTTTGTAAACACATCAAACCCATCTGTATTCACGCCATTCCCACCAAAAAAAACAACCCCAAACTCAACTGCAATTAAATCCTCTTCCTTTAAGTGCACCATAATTCAACATCAAAGAGGCATCAAAGAGGTTCTGTATGGCGCGAATGCACCAAATTGCAGTGGTGCACGAGCACGGGAACATGCAGGCTTCTCTATCATCTTCAGGCCTCGCACACAGCAACCTTCTACACACAAGTCTGGTTCATTCATTTCTCTGTCCATTGCAAAAAGTTCGAAAAATACACACACACACACACACACACACACACACACACACACACACACACACACAAGTTGCACGTACGGCAGCTCCGAATCAAAGAAGCCTCTTAAATGTTTTGCAAAAAAAAAAAAACACAGAGCGTCAAACCTTTTCTGAAAAAGGAA
>CAAKHG010003514.1:1222-13597 GCA_901007715.1 Dactylopterus volitans
CCAGCAGCTTCCCCTCGGATGCAGGCTTGCTCGTCTCCTCTCTCTTACTCTCCCTCTCTCTCTGACTCTGCTCTCATACCTCCACTGTGATGTAACTCCTTCTAACAAACATGTTTTCCTGAAGGAGCTTGCTGCATACACAGAGGATCCATTCATGCAGTGTTGTTTTCTGTGCTTTACATCCCTTTAGTGCACAAATTGCTCACATGTCTCTCCTGCGTCTGCTGTCCCGCCGCAGCCAATAAGTCCTTTATTTACAAAAGATGACCCTTGTTATTCGTTCGCCACACCAATATGCTCATCCTGACACGCTACAAAGAGTAGATCATTATGCAAAGCTGTTGTTTTTTTGTGTGCACACATGCACACATGCACGCGCGCACACACACACATCCACACACGCAAACACACACACACAAAACTTTCACACTAAGAAGCAGCAACTGGTCAACAGGATATGAAACCTTCCTTTCTGTGTTTTTTTCCCTACTCTTCTTCCATGTCGGCATTGACCTTTCCCCGACTTTTTTCTGTTTAGCTACTTCTCGCATGCTGTGTTTGTGGTTTAACCGAGGTTGTTTGGTTGACTTTCAGAGCCTGTGGTGTTCCAAATACTGCTGAAATAAATACCCTCCCTCTCTCGGGCAAAGTGTGTGGGTCACTCGCTCCTGTCATACATCTGGGTCTAGTAAGATTTCTGCTACTGTGTTGTAAGTCCATGCAGACTTGCAGATAATCAGTGTCTAGCTCATTTGCTTTATGGGTTATGGCTGAGTCATTCCCATGTACTTGATGAAAGGTGTTCACTCAGAGACTACACTCTGCTGTTCCTCCCTCCCCTTGGTTGATGTTAGTTAAAGGGAAGATGACCATCTGCTGCCCCAGTTGCCCAGTGACTGGACAACAGCCTTCCCTTATGGCACAGTTCCACTGTCCATTGTCTGCTTGAGACTGTGTGTGTATGTGCGCACGCGCGCGCACACAAGTGCAACAGGGGTTGTGTGCTTGCCTTTTATGTGTGCGTATTGAAGTTTCTCTTAATCTATCTTTGTGTGTGTGTGTGTGCACACATGCAATAAATGTGCATGTGTTGTGTGTGTGTACCTCAAGGAGAGCCAAGTATTGTGTGAAGGCTTCCTGTGGGAGTCCTGTAGAAAGCGCACCCTCACACAGCAGACAGTCTTTGGTGTGCTATGAGATGACTGTGCCTTACAGGCAGGTTATTCAAGGCCAAAAACCTGCTCTGGTGCATGATGAGAATAGATTTCCTCTCCAGACAGAAGAATACTGCACACATGCCAAGTGAACAAGTTGGGGACATGAGTGTGTGGAAGGTTTGGGCAGGTCAAGTTAAGACCTTTGACTCAAAGTTTGACAATGCCACTTAAAAAACGCACACACACACATGCACACACGCACGCACGCACGCACGCACGCACGCACGCACGCACGCACGCACGCACGCACGCACACACACACACACACAAAGACTTTTAATTGTCCACTTGCAGTTATATATCTTATTTTAATCTGGAGGCATTTTCATTAATGTGACCTGTAAGAAAGATCTTATTGGGTGGTGTTAACCAGAAAGGCACTATGTAGAAAGCAGATCTCCCCCAAATCCAATTAAAAAAAAAAACAAAACAAAAGAAATTGCAATTATCCGCTATGTGAAATGGATTGGTCCCAAGATTTAGTAATTTCTTAGTTTACCTATGCCCCACTGCTCCACCACGTTTGGTGAAATTTGGCATGGTAGATTCTGCTGAGTTCATGCCATGCCATTGTTGGAAGTACAGAGCAGTGTATTAATAAATCTGTGAATAAACAGTAATTCTGCATTCATTGTGAAATTTTTTTTAGCATTAATCAGCAACGTATTGGCGGCCATCTTTATTCAGAAGTCCTCTTTGCCATGCTGAAATGACCCAGCAGGATGCAGACAGACAGACAGACAGACAGACAGACAGACAGACAGACAGACAGACAGACAGACAGACAGACAGACAGACAGACAGACAGACAGACAGACAGACAGACAGCTACCTAGCTAGCTTGCTAGTTCCGGGTGACTTCGAAGAGGAGGTGTCATCTTAGGAGGTTGTCACATTACAAGATAATCAGGCCGATTTTGGGTCTGATAACCCTCTCCCGATCAAAGTCAGCAATGGACCAATTATCAGAAGGCTCTTAAGATTATCGGAGCAGATTCTCTGATGGTGTGAGGTGTGTTGCGAGTGATTTTAGCTGCCCGATTTCAAATCGGGCCTGGCCCGATCTGAAATTATAAGAATTAAACATGTTCATTATTTATGATCGTAAATCCTGTAGTGTGTGAGGGACACTGAGAGAAACTAAGCCTGTCCTGTTTGAATTGTCACATGGACCACAGAAATAATTTGTGGTAATAACGCGCGTTTGTATAACGTGTCATGTAAAACCTACCACAATAGAATGGACGAGGAGTCGAGTCGGGTTGTAACATACAGATGTACAGCCCATGTTCACACCGTTGCCATAACTGATTCCATAGTTTTTCTTTTTTCAATGTGAATTTTCTGTAAAAAGGAGTCCAAAAAGCACCATCGTTATTTCTTCCTGCTCCTCATCTGCTGTGTTTGTCCACAGTGAAGTCACGTTTGACTGCGCGAGATTCCATGCGAGATATTGAGTTTTGAGAATTGCATCTTGTTGTTTGTGGATGAATCTGAGAGTGGGTGGTGAGTGTGTGTTGGTCCTCTGGTTGCACACCACACACTACAAGAGCAAAACAGTGAATTTCTCCTCGTGTATGTGGTCTCTCACATTTAGAAAATCGGCTAAGATTTAAAAAATCTTGCAATGTGTACCCCGCTTTAGCTTACTGTTCATGTTTTTTTATGCACGCCCAAACCAAAACTGAAAGATTTGTGTGGTAAACCACTCAGTTTTTTTTCTCGGAGAAGAGAAACATACAGTTCTGTACGTGATAATGAAATTCATCTTCATATTATTCACCTCAGGAAGTTAGCACTATATGCTGTGCTTTTTGGCAAGGTTTCATATGTGCTCTTTCGGTGTTAGACGTCAAGAGTCTGTTTCTCATCACACATTTCCTTTCGGCTATATTTGATATGACACCTTTGTGTTGTTTGATATTCCTTCTTTTCTGCAGTAACTTAAGACTCTTCACCAAAACCTGTCAGCTAGCTGCCTGCTCTTCCACTACTCGACTTGGCAGGGGAGCAAGCAGCAATCGGAGAGTTGTGCTCATGACTCTCTCACTCTTAGACATTTAGCGAGGAAAACAAACTGCTTTGCAATAACTATTTTCTAGCATATCCAGCTACAGTTTTGTCAATTGTGCTTAACCACATGTCTGACACCAGTTTAGTTACGACAACATTTATGAGGAGTTTTTTGAGTGATGCCAAATGCCTGTGTGGTTCAAAATGTTGTTGGGCTACACTCATTAATTTTTATTACAGTTTTATCCCGAACTCAACCCTTTATTGCATAATAATATGCTGTAGATTGTGCAAAAAACAAGCATAAAGAACAAAGGTTAATAGATGTTCCTGGAATCAGCAGAATTCGGGATTTGCAGATTGGAATTATGCCATACTCCTTTGGTTTTAGGTGTGCGTGTGTTTGTTTGTATGGGAAACGTGAAGGAAATCTGATTTGGCAGTGTTGTCCCCTTTGGACTGAAAGTGTAGGCCTACACTGTGGTGTGGCCACCACTAATCCCATAATGGGCTGACTCTGCACTAAGGAAAATACTCTTCCCCTTCTCTGGTGAAAAGTATGACAGTGGGTTTGTGTTTGTTAATGCTCTCCATGCATGTGCACTGTATTACAGTGTGTGCATTAGTTGTGTGCACTGAGAGTGTGTCTGTGTGTCTCCTCAGGTAAATGGGCACAAATAGGTAATCTAGTGCACAGAGTCATTGATTTTCCCATTGCACAGGAAGTGGCTGGTTATTGATTCCCTGGGACAATGAAGTCATTCCGGACGGTGTTTGGTGTTTACTTATCCATGATAAGGTAGGAGGTGCTTTCTCTCTGCACACTGATCAAATAATCCTGCTGTCACCTTTTATCACTCTTCTCGTCGCTCTTTCCAACCGCTCTCTTTTGATTCACCACAGATGCTATCTTCAACCCCCACATCCATTGCCTATGACATAATCACTGATAATGGATGTCACTTTTTAGCCCACAAATTCTGATTACAGTTCTTATATTTAATGTCAGTTATAAAGCACGCAGGTGTTGCTCATTCTTAGGTATAAATTCTTGAATTCAAACGAAGATAACTTTGTATCGTTTCTCTATTTGCAGCGCATTTGATGCTGCTGCATTTGTCTTTGTTTTTTGCAGCACGTTTTTTTTTCATTTGCACCACGTTCCTCTTTTGGTACCTCGTTTAGACTTGTGTCTGAGTCTGTTAATTTGAATCGTTTCGATACTTGAAGCTGAGACGCATCGTTTCTCTTAACTGAGACGCATTAGGCCGTTGCAGTGCATTTGGCCCTTCTCGGCCACCGTAAGAACCTGCCAGCAGACTCCAGTTGAGCATATCTAATTTGAATTTTCTAATCAAAGCCATACATGTTTGGCCTTATAGTTAATTTAAAGCGACAATTAAAAAGGCTTTAAAAGTCTTAAATTCAACTTGCGCATATCTATAGACACAACTACGAGAATACATTATGCTTGTTTGATTTGCATTCATGTTTTTTGAAGTGCGCTTATTGTGTTCCTTTGTGCTTTGGGTCTAGTGATTTTGCAGGTGCACCTGACAAACGAGACTTGAAAACCGCAGAGGTCTCCATGTTTTTTTCTTCTCTCTAACTGTCAAAATGCCATCTACTTTAAGTAGAATACATATAGTTGTACTGCTGCTTGTGCCTGATAAATGTACGCTGGTATTCATTAAACACAGGTATATAACGTCTGTAAACGTGGTTGGGCAGGCATTCCTTCTTTTATCTGATGACAACTGCCGTATGTATTTCCCTTTTATTTTTCTTTTTGAACATCTTTTTGTTTTAACACTTCTGAAAGACAACACTGCCTCTTGGAATTATTTATTTTGAAAGAAATGCAACATGGAGACAAACGTCATCTTTTTGTTCAAACAGCTTTATCTTTGATCACAGAGCTGTATCAACAAACTGTATTTTTGTTAACTCTTTGGTGGTGTCATAGCGAAATTAAGTTTTATCAAGCATGACACCAATCAGCATTGTGTTAATACTTAGCTGCCTACCTATTCTGTTAATGTAAGATCACTTATTGCACAGAAACTCTCTTTATCTAGTAATTTGTTTTAATACCTGTTTGTCACAGTGAAACAAGCATTCAAATGTGAATTAACCTTGTTAGCAATTATTGAGCTACTACATTGAAATGAAAATGTTTTTTTTTATCACCACAGTAAAAATAATCAGTGTATGTTAAGCTGGCGAGAATCCATTTTATCTCCTTGTTATATATCTGATTCTTGAAAATCTGTGAGACACAGTTGAACTTACGTTGAGTCCACCTGTGGAGGGATATGGAAGATTTTCAGCTGCTGGTTTGTTCTTTTCTTGGTCCCACAGGCCTGTAATAGATTAACCACAGTGCAAATATGTCCAACACTACCTGTGGCATTATACAGAGGACACAGACACACGCACGCACGCACGCACGCACGCACGCACGCACGCACGCACGCACGCATGCACGCATGCATGCACGCACACTCTCACTCTCACTCTCTCTCTCTCTCTCTCTCTCTCTCTCTCTCTCTCTCTCTCTCCCTCCCTCTTTCTGTCTCTCTCTCCCTCTCTCTCACTGTTTTTTTTCTCTCTTGCTCTCTTTCTCTCTCTCTGCTGTCAGGGTTATTAGGTCCATGGGGAGTTTGAAAAAGTCAAGGAGCAAATAAACTTTACTTGTGTATGGAAGCATGAACTTATATTTCCAAGCAATTACTGTTAATCCTACTAATACAAAAGTAATTTGATTTTTTTTTTACTCTTTAATGAAATCCAATATGACTTTACTATTTTGGAGAATTTAGAAATTATTGACTTGAATTCACCCGTGACATATGTGAATGACTTGGCATGTACAGTTTGCGAAATTGCTGAGGACTTATTTTAGGCCAAGAGGATAATGTGTCCACATAAGCATTTTCTATATTTCTCCACTGGTGTTTTGGACAGTGCAAACTCATGATCTCATGTCATGTGCTTGTGTATTCACATTTGAGGAACTCACTGGGTATAGACCCAAGAGGACAGCGCGCATGCACATGTAGTGTGGAATTGTGTATGTTTTTTTGTGTTTTTACTTGTGCTTGTACACAGCGAATGGGCTGGTTGCACTGTTTATGTTCCCTGTGCTTCATCTTAGACAACTGTTTGAAGATGGACTCGCAAGGAAAAAACTAAATGGCTCAGAGAGGAACAGGAGGACAGAGAACTCTCAATACACTTTTATACCCACATAGTGTGTATTTCTGTATAATCTATTCCTTGTTTTTCCTTTTTTTTTGTTTGTGTTTGTCAGCCATGTTTTCCTGTAGCGATATACTGTAGCTGCCTACACAGGTCACACAACATCACCAGGTTTATTTGTGCTACTGCTTATGGACATGACTGGGATTTGAACCGCTTCAGATTGAATTACAAACTATCCAATAGTTGTTAAAAAGCGCGAATGTCAACCTCATGGTGGCACTAGACCAAAAACTCAAGAGAGTCGCCAAAGTCATTAGAACTCATTGTCTGGAAACAATGAATATCCAGATGTAGTTGTAGATTTTTTTTTTACTCCACAACCAAGTCCTGCCAGTGGCTCTGGAGGAAAAGTCTAGACAGCAATAAATAGGAGTCTCTGGTTAATATGGATTGATACAGCAATTCATTGAAAACCATTAAAAAATTGGTGACAAAATCTACACCAAAGAGGTGGACAGACTGACAGGTTGGTGTGTTGATTTAAAGGATATCCTGTATGAAACATCATGCAAAAAGTACATTATTACAGTGAAAAATGAGTCAATACCATTATTCTACACTGAAGATGCAGGGATTTCAAGTCACTATGAGTAATTAGAATAGTTGGAGAGTTTCTTCAAAAGCCAATTCAAGCCATTAACAAAAGTATTGAAAAAATACTTCTCCACAATCAGCTCCTTGTCATGTCATGTCAGGTCAAAGAAACGGCAACATGAAGTCTTGAAACACTTGAGTTAGTGATGACTTGCCAAGAGAACAGAGAGCAAGGTGATCGAGTTTCCACCTAATCAAACAGACATTTCATAAATGATCAAACATTAATGGGACCGTCGTTGTGATATCACACTCAATTGCGGTTCTGTCAGCCATTTTGTTCTGCCATTCAGTGCTGGGGTCGTTGCCTATTAATGAAGTAACAGGAGCTGCCCAAAATGCTTTTGAGGGCAACAATAAGACCGTATCACTTCCGCCCTTCTTGAAGTGCAGCAGTATCACATCCCCACTTAACAACCAAACTATATTCTGGTGGAGGTTACAGATTGTGAGGACAGATATTGGAAAAAGAGAAGGGCAGATGTAAAACTGGCATCTACAAACACACAGATGAATGCACACAGCAAGAGCTTCTAACCTCTATCATCTGTGATGTGTTGCATCAGACTTTATCAGTGACTGTTTTTGTCTACTGTCTAAGCCGCTATACTTCACACTGGACAACTTCTCTCAGAACTGTCACCCCTGCTTATACTGTTATACAAAAACAGTTCAATTACTTTTTGAACAAGGGACTACATTGACTTGATGAAATTCTGTTTGTTAGACTGAATGGTTCATCAACTTTTTTATTGCCGCTACTGTTCTGATCAGTCCTCATGAACGTCTCGGTACTGATTGTGAATGAGTCATTGCCTTTCCCGTGTTGTCAAAAACATAGGTTAAGGGTCTGATACTTTGTGCAGGGTTTACAGTGCCCATTAAAAATTATAGGGTGATGATCAACAACATTCTGGCGAGCTTCCTGGTGTGATGAGTCACCTTTTGCTAAGTCAGCAAAGCTGAGGACTTGACAGAGAGGGAGAGAAAGAGAAAAAAAAACAGCTGTGGATGGCAGAAGGCACACAGCAGTGGTGGCACACAGCCGCTGCTTTGGGGTTGTTACAGCCCTGATGCCACGACACAATTAGCTTTGCTTGTCCTGTGTTTTTGGATAGCATGAATAGTAGAGATAAACTTGCCCTAGCATTCACCATTCATTTCCTCATTATACGAAATATTGCTAGACGTCACAAGTTTTGGTTTTTGGAATTTTTGGTGTTATATCCTGTTGTTCTCACTGTTGATGAAAAAGAGGGTGTTTGCGGGCCACCGGGGTAGAACGAGAGAGAATTTAAAGCGTAAAAGTGAAGCAAACTGGACAGTTTCTCATTGATTTGTGGCCGTCGTGTCATATTTGGGCTAAAGATAGCAGGGGATGGTATTTTCTGTTTTTCTATGGGATCTTTTCTCTCAGAGCCTGTTGTATTGTGACAGCTGCCCTCTCCCTGTTAGAATAACATCCCCGGGAACTTACTCTTCCTCACGTGCACACAGGCGTTGCAGGCCAACGCCTTTTCCCCTCGATTGTAGCCCACTATAGACGAGTCAGGGAATTGAATATATGCATGTTTACGCCTTACAGTGTAAAGTCATGAAAGAGAGGTTATCTTTTGTCCCAGATACCTTTTTCCTCCAGATCGGTGATTTTTTTCTTTCTTTCTTTCTTTTTTTTTAAACTCCTTTCCATGTGTTCCCTGAGGTCTCTGCAGTTCCTCTGCATTTCATGGAATCCAGGGAACGCTGCTTCCTCCCAGTGTTAGTGTATGCTAGTCCAGGACCTGCTGGTCTGGGGGCACGCCTCGCCTCTCAGGAAAGCCGGCGCTTGGCGAGACCGCTTCACTCTGATGGCCTGCCAGAAAACACAGAGATCATACAAGAGACGACTGGGAAACAAGGAGAAGAAAAGGAGCAACAGTCACTCAAAGAGGGCCAAAAGGCAACCTTGCTCCAGTGACTTCCCACACTGATCCATCGCTCTCATAACAAAAAAGCTCACCATGAAATTATGATTGAATCAATACTTGTGTTTGACTTCGAGTAGTAACGTTGTGATGGCACAGGTTCTCATGGTTCAGCATCAGGCAAAGACGCTGGTGCTGAGACTTGTAAAAGTGTGCAGGATGTGGCCTGCTGATGAGGACAGGTAAGGGTTAACCCTCCACTCCTCTTAGCAAATGCTCAGTGATAGATGAACAGGCTCGGACCTCTGGCAGTGTTTGAAGAGTGTGTGTGTGTGCGCGCGCGCGCGAGCGCAGGGGTTGTGGTGGGGGTCGTCTGAGTCTGCACTTTTCTCCTTTTGTACAACTATCCACACATCTGTAGATATGCAGTATTCAAACATGTCTATCAGTCCCACACCGTTGAAAACTGTCATACATATCTCATAGTGATCTGCTCATATGAAAAAGTCCAGCTGTTTTGATGAGAGCAGAGCTGCTGTTGTGAGCCTTCAGCTAATCTGAACCATGTGGTTTTGTTTGCTATGAAGTTAGAAGATATTTGTATTGCCACAATTTTTTTTCTCAGAAGCACAAACATACTCAAATGACATCTGTATAAGTCTTGCTGTAAACCTGCATTACTTTCGATGAAACACATCAGACTGGGTCGATCCGGGAACTTCATACCTCGCCACAACTTTTTTTCCCCCTTTTTTTTCTTTTAGAGAAACAAGCAAGATAGATCAAGAGGGAGAGAGAGAGAGCACAGATGATTGGTTCCTGCAATTGTCGTCCTGTCCTGTGATTGGTGGAAGTCTGTTGCTAGGCTTATGTCAGTGTTGGAGAGTTTCTGCTTCCTCTCCTCTGTGCACTGATAGGTCGGGTTTGAACTGGTCTGGTGGACTTCTGCCACTTGTTGCACATCCCCAAAGTTTTTGTGGCACCGTCACATCTTACTGCTGAAAAGACTCAACACTGACTCACATACTGTATGTGCAGAGCCTAGGTCTGCCATGACTACTTAATAACTTTCATCATCCTCTTTATTGGTTTATGGATATGGTTAATTATGCTCCACTCATGAACAAATTGCTTTACTTTTTCCCCCCACTTTTACTAAACGGTTTTTGAAAGTAGACAGTTAATTTTTAAGGAGTTATTTGCTTTAGAGTTGCTCCAAATTCAACATTCTTCATCACTCTTCACTTTTTTCTACAGTATGTCAAAGAAGATTTTCACTGCTGCAAATCTAGTCTTTTCATAACAGTGGGCAGCAGAAAGGTGTATACATTTGTCAAGTTGGTGCTACATGACTGGACAAAACAAAGGGAAAAGGGCTGCCATGTGTCCCTATAGCTTAAAAGGCAGAAAACCTACCACAACCAGAACGCACTGGGCTTTTTGCTTTCCAAAGCCGCTGCTGCATTAGCAACAAAACACTGTGGTTATTGCATTTCTCTGTTTATCAGACTGTGCTTCAGGCTGCCGCCTCTGTTTTAGAACATGAAGCGCTTCTCTATCCAGCTGTTCATGGAGGTGCTCATACAGAAAATGGAGAAGTACGAACTGTAGTCTGAAATGAGCAGGGAGCCCTGGGTGTAGGCAACATGGAGGGAAGCTAAACATTGTTAATTTGCATACAGGTTATACTACCGGCAAACAAAAGTGGTTGAAAAACATGAAATCTTTGCCTTTAAATGATTAACTTCATGAACTCCGGCAAAATAGCGAGTAAACTTGTAAGTAAACAAAGTAGTCGTTAAACTCTCTACACTTAATATGGTTACAAAGGTTTCTCTGCCAGTTGTTTCACTTTAGTGGTAGTGGTCGTTAAAGGTCTGTAATTTGTTCCATCTTTAGTGTGGAGGCTTGTGACAAGCTTCAGTTCTCTGAGGATAAAAAAATCCATATAAACACCATGAAACACTTCTCCTCTACTTTAAATCATTAAATGATTCATGCAGTATACTCTTGCATTGGTTTGTTTTTGGCTTTTAAAGCACGAAAAGTTGACACGCCAGAAGATTTCTTACACCTAAACCTTCTTTTACCATCCATTGATCTGATTTGATCTGGACAGGGTTTGATCCAATTTAGTTGCACTGTAACTTCTTTGATATGTCTTAAGATCCATCAAAAGTTTCATGTTAAAACAGTGTTTGAGTAACTATGGATAGTCAGAAAGAGTGTTGTAAAATCAGTCATATAAAAACAACTGGAAATGTGTCCTCTGCTCCGGCTTCTCTTCAAACGTCACAGTCTAATGTGTGTTAAAAGAAATCTTCCGTTATTCTTGTAGTCTCTCTGATCCTTTTTCTCCATCATGTGTCTTTCTGATATTCTTTTAACATTTGTACTCCAACTTTCCATTGCATGCAAAAACATACATTTAGATACTCATATCTCAGGATGAAACAGAGGTTTTGTGGTAAAAATGGCCATCCCGATGCTAAAAGGTAATTAGCTCACAGCTGCATGTCCCTCAGCAGTCGTATGAATGTTTAAATGAGCTAGTTTGAAAAATACAATCCACCTTTTCAATAATTGGAGTATGTTTACAGAAATCATGTGTATCATTTGAGCTTTGGATTTGCTTTAGTTTGGAGAACATTGAATTATAGATTAGATTATAGAAGCTCTTCAAGAATATACATGTACTGATGGTAATACAAATATAACAAAGTCTTAAGAGTGTGCGATTCCTACCTGTGTGAATACAGCAGACAACTTCAACATGCTTCAGAGACTTGCACACAGTGTGTATTTTGACATAAAAATGGAACTTAATGAACTAGCCCTTTCTTGAGGTTTCTGGGACATGTACAGTATATACTGCTAATATTATATGCCGATCCAACATGCAAACAGATTAAAGGTGTAATATACCATTATCTAAAATATTCCCAAACCCCCAAACATCAGTAATGTTATTAATATAGCATTTAGCCACCAAGGACTGCAAATGTTGACATTATAATGGTATGAAATTGTTGTAACGGCTGCATTTTGGGGAAAGGGAACGAGACGACAAAGCAACATACCATAGCAATGGTTTATCATTTATTCACAGGTATACGGTATGTCATGATATATTGCATGCGCATAATTGAGCCAAATGAACCAACTGCAAACATGATGGACTGTTTTTTTGGATGATAGAAGATAAACTAGAGGTGCGATCCCAGTCCCTCTGCCAAGAAGCGTAATTATGTGCCTGAAACACCGAAACACATACACACACAAGCGCACACACACACACACACACACACACACACACGCACACTGCTCTGTGACACACACTCACATCTTCCCCTCTCTCTCTCACTTTCTCTCTCTCTCTCTCT
>CAAKHG010003515.1:2989-17131 GCA_901007715.1 Dactylopterus volitans
AACAGAGATGTATGAAGATGTTTCATGGTTACTGGTTGCCTCCTCTATG
Organism: Dactylopterus volitans; assembly: GCA_901007715.1. NCBI lineage: Eukaryota > Metazoa > Chordata > Actinopteri > Syngnathiformes > Dactylopteridae > Dactylopterus > Dactylopterus volitans. The sequence goes on from CAAKHG010003515.1 coordinate 3,039, forward strand.
CTCATGTGTGTGTACACACGCATGTGTGTGTGCGTGCGTGCGTGTGTGTGTGTGTGTGTGTGTGTGTGTGTGTGTGTGTGTGTGTGTGTGTGTGTGTGTGTGTGTCTCTCCCACTCATATAGCATCATCTATCATCAAGGGATACGACAGGCTGTTTATGAGGCAGGTAGGATGCACACTTAGGGTTCGTTCATGCAACCAAACTTTATGTATTTGTAATGTGCTTTCACTGTGGTTTACACTTAATGCATTTCGACTACACACATTCTACAGAGGTATTTATTGGTGGTATATATGGCTATCATTTTATTATCAAGACACCTATACCCTTTCAATATGGTAGATTGAGATGTGATTAAAAAAAAACTGAAGTGGAAAAATCTGATTACTGAGCAACTTGACAAAAAATGTTGAGCTTTACTGTGCGTGCCTGATGTCAATGTAAGAGATGGATGAAATCCAGGTTTATCCTCATTTCTCCCCGTATCCAGGTATCTTATGTGCATGTGATCAATAGTGTTTGGCAGTTTCATCCAAAAACAAGTGAATTTGCTAATCTGTGTTTAAAGTGGTGACCCCTGAGGTCAAATCTTAGCCAGGGCCTAAGATGGCGGGGGGGCACAAAGGAAGCTGGAATGCACCGGGTTAATCTGCTAAGAATCCTTCTCCTAGGTGAACAAAGAAGAAAAGTAGGCGGTGGGGGGACATACAAAGGGTGACGAGAAGAGGGGGAGGGGAATACAAGAGGGGGGCCATTCCCCAACCATCTGGATCTATTGTTTCAGGAAGAGTGGGGGGGTGGAAGATGGGAAAACTGGAGGAGGGTAAAGGACGGAGAGGGAGGGGTCACGCCCTCAGTGAGTCTGGTCAACCCCAAGGCTCTGAAGGACCTCCCATCTATGGAGGTCGTTTTGAATCATGGGTGTGCGCAAACGCTCTCATCTCATCGTCTTCCGGAGCCGATCCCAGCTGACAACGGGCGAACGGCGGGGTGAACGAACACCCTGAACGAGTCGCCAGCTCATCTCAAGGAAAGACAACCACTCACACTCGCATGCACACCTACAGGCAATTTAGAGTAGCCAATTAACCAAAGCTTGCTTTTGGAGGTGGGAGGAACCTGCAACCTTCTTGCTATCAGGCAAACGCTCTCAATTAAAAGTTTTTCTTTGCTGCATCATATATTATATCTATGCACTCTAAAAACAGTTGGCGTGCACATCAAAACAACAAAAGCAGACGCTCGTTCGGGAATCGTGAAAGTGACACTCACCACCACCATGAATGGAGAAATCCAGGGGGCTCCCCTAATGTAATATTCTTCTCCCATCGAATCTGGACGAGAAAAAAGGAAGAGTAGAGAAGTAGAGAGAGGGAGAGAGAGAGGGAGGGAGGGGAGAGAAGGTGGATAGGAAAGGAGCCAAAGAGGAGGAAAAGAAGAAGAGAAGGAGGCGAGAGGAGTTGGAGGGTGATGGAGCAGAGAAAAAGAGGATAAGAAACAAGGTGTGGGAGAAGAGAGGAGAAGAGAAGAGGTCACTTGCAGCTACTACAGAGAGGATTATGTCTGCAGGTTCAAGGGTTAAGAACATCTAATCAGTCCGTCTCAAACTTTCAGCTGCCTTGAACGTGATGATGGGCATCTTTCTGGCTTCGGCACCTCCATCATCCTGACTTCCATTTGTCACATCTCTGCTCCCGTACTTCTCATGTAAAAAAGGGATGCATGTAAGCTATGAATCCGTGCACTGCGAGCCCGTTTGCAACAGATGGGCTCGGTTAAATCTACGCCGTTATAGTTAGCGTACGCAAACAACAGCGTGGCGCTTAACTAAATGCCGCGCTGGCAGGCTACATCAGGTGTTTTCACATCAAGATTCACTTTGGTGTACAGTAAGCAGGATGAGGTGTAACTTTATAGGATATCCTAATGAAAAATGTATGCCACACCTTGCACTCATGTAATCATCATGAGTACACGGGCATGACGATGTGCATCTGAGAGGACTAGAGGTTGTACATCCACCATCCGTTTCTGACATCCACTGGAACACTGTTGTAATATCTACAGCTTTAATAACAAAAGGATGGATCTGTTTAACATTCACGAGTAGGCCCACGTCTTTAAGATGTGGGTTCACTTGCTGAAGATTTGTTTTCATCCAATTATCTCTCAGGCTGGATGGTTTGAGCTTCGAAACTATGTGGTCTTTTCAGTCTTACCTCAGACAGGAAGGTCTGTGCTGACTTCTGTGCTCCCACATGTAGCAGGTACTCGTACACATACAACGCTAATCTGAAATGAAAAGGGAGGGGGGGAAAAAAGTGTGAGGCGGTATTTAGATTACCAATACTGCTCTGTGCTTTACAACTAAGGGATTAGCTGTAATTGTGAGGAGCAAAACACACAAGTTGGTAAAACGCCCCATGAGTATAAAATCAAACAGATGTAGAGGTTCTTTCAGCGCATTCTCAACTTAAATTCAGACAATTCGACCAATAATTAATGTGACCATGTAGTTTTAAATGTATGAGGCAGTCATGATCTAAAGATTACCACTGTGTGAATATAAAGCGGATGGATTAAAAACAGAATGGACAGGTTTTTTTTTTCTTGAGCTCCCTTGCATCGAAATGCACTCAACATGCTTCTCCAAACTTAGAGCGTGCAGCGCATCCATAACTGCAAGTAATACACCAATTATCCATCATACCTCATATAACTCATTTAAAAAAACAAAACAATCACTAAAAAGGCAAAACTCCAGCTTTTGTCTCTCCCTTTTTAATCTTGCAACCTTTTCGTGGCTTTGGGAAATCAAGAAAAGGCTTAATGTTGCTCTTCTTGCTGGTTGGGTTTCTGTATCTTATTTACTCTTAATTACCTAGGTAATCAGCTGCCACGCTGTCATTAAAACACTTGTGACATTCAACAAGTTCTCATCCTACTCATATTAATAAATTTAATGGCTAAGTGAACGCAGTGTGTACAAGAGGAAGACCAAATTGATACAGTGTAACCAGTCAGCAACATTCAGTACCAAGATGTCCACTGTGATAAATGCTGTCCAGAACTGCTTGAGGAGCATCATTGGAGTCAGGTACAGCCCATGACCTACGAACTGGCTCTACGTTCCTTGGGTTGAAACATAGCCCAGGAGTACCTCTAAAAAAGGTTCCTGTGAAACTAAAATGTCCGGAACCTGAAATCGCTCACAAACCTGTAAGAAAAACACCGTCTTCTGACTGATCTCACCACACACCTGCAGAAATACAACAGGCAGTGCCTCTCATTCCAACAATGTTTAAAAAAAAAAAAAAAAATCAGATGTTTAAAAAAATTTTTTTTTAAATTACTACTGTAACAGCCCAGCCACACTTGAAAATGGCAATCCACCAGGGTCTATTAACACACACAAGAATCATGCTGTGGAGTAGGAAACCCCTATTGACCTAACATTGTACTCCTAACTCCTTCACTTAGTCATGTTTAATAGGCTGTTAATGGACCATCAATCGACCGGCTGCGTGGATATGACAGTGCCCTGTGTGCCCAGAGTAGACAGTCCTCTTGATAGGCCAATACGGTCCTAATGAGGAGGACAGTAGCTCAGTGTCATCGTCGCTATCATTAGTCAATGAACTGATCAATGAAACACGGTTTTGAGATAATCAAGCCTGTTGTGCAATTTGTTTTGACGGCTCTTTTCGCTTTTCCAGGCGCCATCTTCCTTTGTATTTCGTTGAATGATGGGGTGAAAGTAATGTCTCTTTCAGCACATTAAGCTCATTTAAGCCTCTTACCATGACATATAGTTTTGACAATAAAACTTTTTTAAAAGGCTGGCGATAAGCTCTTAGTGTTGCCACATTCCCAAGTAATTAAGTATGATACATTTTCATAATTTAATTTGACAAAGCTTAACTTAAAACATTTATGCATAACCAGGCTCCCGACATGCTCGGTGGCAGCCCGAAGGGTTTCTGGCTGCAGGTGTATTTGCAGAGAACTGTTGTTCATTAAAATACCCATTAAGACAGGTGAGATCCTTACAAGACGACTCAAACCGCATCACAAATAGAGTTGGGCGATATACTGAAACTTTCAAAAGCTGCCCACCGCCGGCCCGTCAACCGGCAATTGCCGATATAGTCGCAGAGGTGTGCGCGCCAGCATGCCCGAGGAACACCAAATCAAACTGTTTGGAATTATTCTGGATTTAAACCGGGCACACCCCAGCAAGCCCAAGGACGTCAATGAAGCAACTTGCCATCTCTGCAAACATAAGAGCGCCAGCAAAAGACTCTTAACACTGCCAATTTGCATGAGCATTTGCAAATACACCATCCTGCTGAGCATGCTGCACTTACACTGAGTGAAGCGTCCGCCTGAACTGCGACTGGAGAAGCCCCACTTCACCAGCCCAAAACGCTCAGTGCTTTTGCCAAAACTACTAAATATATGAAGGACAGACCAATGGGCGCAATGCACATTGGCTGTGTCGAAATATCTTGCCAAGGACATGGTGTCTTTTCACAGTGAGTAGAAGGAGTCTTTGAGGGAGTTGCTTAAACTATTGATGCCCAATAAAGACTTCTCAGATTCTGACACTGCCATGCATAACCTGTGTTGAGAGAGACAACTGAGTCAGGGCCAAAGTACGTTTGTTTCAAGTTGAGCTAAATATACATTTGCATAAATTAGCAAAACAAAATGTATTAAAAAAAAACCCAAATATCGGGCTTTGCTCGGCCCACTGCAATCGACTATATAGCTCTCCAATTGTACAACCCTGATCGTAATTCTTTTTTAGTCAAAAGCACAGATCTACATCGGGGTGCAACTAACGTTTTTTTTTTTGAGATAACGTCCTCAAATGTTTATTGTCAAATAGGAGTAATTATACCAGAAAAGATTCATCTTCAATAAGATTAAATCAGAGAATTGTAATTATTTTTTCAGTTACTCAAACTGATTAATCTAAGATCAAAATAACTGACTATTAATTTAATTGTTGCCAACTAATAGATTAATCTTTGCACCTCTGGATCATCATCTGAAGGGGAACCCCCCCATGGAAAAAAAAACAAAAAACAGACCATTATCATACAAAGATGTTATATTTGACAACATTAATCCTCCGGACTTTTAAGCTGGTAACTGTGGCTTCATCATGTGAAGCAGCAGAAACCATCGCCAGGCGAACTGTCTCGGAATATATTGAAATGAGTTGTTTGATTTGTAAAATGTACAGTGCTACACTTTTAAATCAGCCCATTAAAAAAACCAAAAAAAACCCTTCCATTTTACAGTCGTTAGTCAATGTCATCGGTATGTCATACGGCAGGCTTGGAAAGAAAGGTAGATAGCGAGGTAGATACCACTGAAGCTGCACGATTGCCAAACCAACTACTTTATCACACATAAAAAAAATTTCAACAATTAAAAATTTGGTCGTCTAGTCGACCCTGCAAAAGTGTGAGCATTTCAGGGGGGAATCCCCAAACCCTCATTTTGGAAAAAAAATTAATTTCAAGCATCGTATTAAGACAATCAAATGCTGCATATGCCGCTCTGAAGAATCGAGCCATAGTTGAGGGGGGAAAAAAAAAGAGAGCTATGGAAATGATCAATGTATGACAGAATACAGAGGTGGCGTGTGCCTGACCTGTTCTGACTCCTGCTTTGCAAATGCTTAAAATGTGCATTGTCAATATGCAAACGTAGTCTGTAAAAGATATGAATAGACATATCGACAAACTGCAGTACGCAGAAACGACACGCTCATCGGGGACGGAGGGCGGCAGCTGACGGATTTTTAAAACACAATTGTTACGAATGTTCTGGTTTACCGTGTTTTCAGATTAGCGGAGGATAAGGATCACAAACTAACACTTTTTTCACTCTACCATTACACGTGATAAATTTTGCTTGGATGAACTTCAGCCTCATATTTAATGACATGGGCACGTATATGCAGTGGTCAATATATATGACATATTAATCCTAAATATCATTTTTGATATTAAAGTTATATCGTAATTCACAATATACTGTACATCTTGATATTTGGAAATTTCTTCTAGAGGACCCTGATTCAAGGCTTTGTTGCACACAATGATGATACTAGTCATTCCCACAACATAAATTACTGGTTTCTATTGAAAAAAAAATGAAAAAAAAAATCAAGGTGAACTGCCCAAAACAGTATCTTTTAAAACCAGCTTTTATTTATATTATTCTTTTACATTCAAAGGTACCTTACTGCATATGAGTGAAATTATTGAATAATTCTAAACTGTGAACATATATTTTATATTATCCAACAATTCCAATTATTATTAAATTATCATCTAAATAAGAGGTGTAGTTTTACCAACAGAAGACTTGATTGACAAGTAAAAATTCATGCCAATTATGAAAGTGTTTTTTCCAAAAAACCAACTGGGCAGCATTGATGAGTGAAGTGATTTGATGGCTTAACACAAGTTAATATTTTGTGATGAAAAATTTGACAATTCTCTTCTTGAACACAGTTCCTGTTAAGTTGTCTCACAGCCACACGACTGAAAATGTAGCTTGTTGCATTCCACATTGGGGAAAAAAAAGGCCTAGTTTGTCAAAAATTTCTGGGAGAGCAGTTTACATGCATCGCGCAACTTTTCAATATGAAATGCATCACCTGATGCAATAAGGATGAGCAGTTTTATCTTGTGGCCGTCCACAATGGCTTTGTTTACACGCACACAGATTTTTCACAATTTTTCTGAATACGGCAACGTTCAGGATTTGACACAGATCATCGAATTGGCATATTCTGATTGGGTATTGCTAACTGGCTTCATTCCAACTTAAGCATCTTCGTTATACGCCTATAATATTTTTCTTTGGGGAATGTTCTTTGGACGTTTATCCAAGCGCATTCGGAATATGTGTATGGTTACGGGTTTTACAGCAGTTTGTGACACCTGACTGCTGACAGCATGCGTTCAGCTCCGAGCGTCGCAAACACACCAGCCAGCAGTTTGCAAAGCTAAGGTAGAGCCGCGTGCACACAAGAAACCCACAAGGAGAACCCACAAGGAGAAACACACCAGTTTAACAGCATGAAAGACGGGAGGATGTTTTCACATGGTGAAACAAGTTTGCCACTTGTGGAAAGTTAGAAAAAGTCCTATTTGGACGGCTGCAGCTGGTCCATTTATCAACTCCTGGACGTAATAAACCACATGGACAGGAATATTGGGGGGAATATTCATTTTCATTTTGCCACATTAACAGCCTATTATAATAGTGTCCTTTTCAGAGTAAGGGCCAAAACTAGAAAATTGGATGCATGCAAACATGGGCACTTTTGACCACCGCGGACAAGCGAGTCAACGTTTCCCCAGGTCAAAGACGCAGCACGGAACGCTCGACACTCACGGGTGAGGACTGAGTCCAGAGGAGCGTTCTGGACGGGCAGGAAGTTTGCGACGTTTGTATACGAGTTCTCCTTTGTGTGTCTGTGAGACGGAGAGAGCCGTAGAGGTGAAATGTCTCATGGCGGCGTGACAGCCTCTGCTCAAATATTTGCAATACAGTAATCCAACATGTCCCATATTGAACAGCCTGTGATACACTGAGCATACGCAATATGTCGCCGAGCACCCAGGTCAACAGATGTCATCTGATCACTGGCGTCAAGACACCTCCAACAACTTTGCGCTGAGCGTAAGCCGCGTGCTACGGACGGGAGTTTCATTTCAAGTTCAACTTTGGATGTAAAGTTTCAGATCCCTGCCTCTTCTTTAACACACAGGACCACTTGGAGATAAAGGCCCGTCATGAACAGAAAACGACACTTTTCCTTGCACTTCCTTCTCGTTTAGCTGCATGCTGAAGTGCAGTTAACGTTCGCTGAAAAATGATGAGTTCAATTCCTGTGACTTAAACGGCTCCGTCGCGGGCCGAGCATGTGTTCATTCAAAAGTTCGTTTTTCCTGTACAAAAAACACACGTGCAAAACGGGTTGACTGCTACCGCTGTGTGCCTCTATACACGTGCCACGGGCCGCCCTGCTTTACAGGTGATAAGCAGCTCAGCGTGTTGTCCCGCAGCAGACACCCAAACACCAAGATGGGACAAACAGAGCTGTAGCAGCTTTAAATTCTGAACTTTCCAGGACTGGTTCATAATAAATCAACTCCATTCAATAACACAACACCAGCATACAGCGCAGAACCATGAGACTACTATCCCGACTGTGCTAACTTGCTTGGCTTAACACGGACAGCGGGATATATCGGTCGTTCTAAAAATGGCAGACTCCCTTCAAGTTTCAGCTCAAATGACAATCACCCACAGTTATGAATTATGGCAACACATTGTTCCAAATGTATCGCGAATGGTTGATGTTATTAACGCAAAGAAAGGGTCTTTGGGGGAAATAAGAAACGCTCCTTTCTGCCTGAGCTGGCTGTGGGGGCGTGTCGGTGTCCCGTTTGATTGACAGCAGCTGGCAGCCGTCCAGGATGACAGAGAGGTTTCCATACAGAACAGAGCGAGCAAACAAACTGCTGTAGCCACAACTGGTGCGTAGATGGCGTATAATCACCAGGCCTTCTGAAGAGCAACCACCACACCAACAAGTAACACGCAACATGCAACCATATCAAGATGCCGCTTTTTCGGGGGGTCGGGGGGTGGGTTGTATTCAGCTAAGCAGCAAATTGTCAATTTTAACCTGAATACTCAAGTTAAAAGCACGCCCACATACCCCACCCACCCCCGCTAAATGTTTGTTTGGTGGCTTGTTCAACAAGCTAAGGTGTAACATGACGTTAGCTCATGTTTGCAAGGTAGATAAGGAGACTTTAACAGGGTACCTAACGTGGACCGGAGTTCAGGGCATGTGGTTCTCGTGCCACCGGCTGATCCCGGGCTCAGTGTGGACGTTTGCTAGGCAAATGGTTGCACGCCACTCTATTGTTTAGTATATGAAAAAAGTCTCCCTTTTTTCTGTCCACTTTACACACACACACAAAAAAGATCAACTAATTCTCCACAGGTAATAAAAAACTGACTTGAAAAAGAGTTTTTTTTTTTTAATGCACATAATCGCTGCAGTTAAACGCAGTCATCAGCAGACAAATAACAAAAATGTGCAAACTTCCGTAAGCAATTAATAACCGCAGCGCAGACATTTCAGTAATTGTGAGCACCTCAATGAGCTCAATCAATCAACCAATCTACCACTAAGTTGCAGCAGCCAAAACAATGCAGTCTAATTTCAGTTGGACTTTGAGAGCATGAACACTGTTGTGTTGCGATTCCCCCCTCTCGTTCTCTCTCACACACTCACACACACACGGGAATCAGTCCACTTTCTGAGGCTCTTGGCAATTTGCAGGTCACAAAGCTCTATGTGACCGCTGGCGAAAAGTTTAAGTCAGTGCCACTTGCAGGCCGGTTTCGTATTGGGCCAAACACGCACACACACACACACACACACGCGCACACACACACACACACAAAGATCAGGGAGTGTTTGACTTCTGCACTTTGTAGGTGCTCACGTGTGACCGGTAAACCACAGACTCTCTGCATCTATGCACATGTGGACGATTTGAAAATTCTTGGCAAACGCATGAGGAAGTATAATCACCCGCCTGCTTGATACCAGCAAGCGAGGCGTTTGACGAGCAGGTAATAGTTAAGAACTCTTGTCTGATGTCTGGGGATAGGAGGTTCATGCTGCAGACCCCCCACCCGCCCTCCCCTCCATCCCTCCCAAGGGCCCTTGAATGAAATTTTTATGTGTCGTGTATGTATGTGTTTTTGTGTGTGCGCTGCAAAAGGGGCTCTATGTCTGTGTGTGTGCGTGTGTGTGTGTGCGCGCACCTGGCTTCCTGCATTATTAAAGTTCAGAAGCTAGCTCATAGAAAGGAAGTTTGGGGAGAGAAGGATGATGACAACTGGGTGAGGGCGAAGCTATGGAGAAAAATTAGTTGTGGCTTGAACATTAGAGGGACCAGCCCTCCCTCCCCTTCTTCTTCTTTTTTTTTTTTTTTTTAACAGAGAAAAGAAACACTAGGTGGTACAGCGGATCAGAGGAATTGTCAAGTCATGACTTAGAGGAAGAGTACGCGGCGGTTGTTTGACAGCCCAAAATGGATATTCAGCGGGAAGGTGGAAAATCCAGGAAATCCATATTTTCTACGTTTTTACGGTTCTTTGACCTGGTGGTACCAGGGTTTTACTGCACACTGTTGGAATCGCACTCTTGGGTTTTCACTCTGCACTCTTCCCCAACGCTCATGCTCACGTCGAAACCTGCCCGCCCACGTCTCCATCACGCTACGCGGGGTAACCTCCTGACCTCCATCGACGCTATTCCCCCTGGTGCCGTGAAATGGGACATCGATGCGTGCACACGCTTACTCCGATAAAAGTGAGAGACCTCCCTCGTGTCCGCGACCGGCACACCTAACATCCTGCATGAAGCCCCTGACAAAACCCCCTGTTTAAACATGGATGAGTCTGCCCACCGTACCTCCCTCTCTCCTCCGTCTCTCTCGACTGACGCAAAGCTGAGAGCAGCTGCTTCAGTCTGTCTCAATAATTCAACACTGATGCGAAGGATGAGGAGCAGCAAAGGATGGGAAGCGAGACTTAGAGGAGAGACATTAGAAGAGTGATGCATGAGGAGAGAGCAGGGGCTACACGTCCAGCTACGGCGTGAGCGCCGGCTGAACTTCGCAGTGAACGATTCGTGTCCAGTCTGGTTGATTCTGTCCCGTTTCAGCTCTCCAGCCCGCTGGCCGGTCCAGCCAGTGAAGGGGGAGTGAACATGTGCTGTGTGTGTGTGTGTGTGTGTGTGTGTGTGTGTGTACAACCCCAACCCCTACACTACACTACAAGCGTTCACCTGTGGGGAGCTTCTCGGCTCATATTTAACCTCTGGCCTGTGCACATCGTGTGTCAGCAGGAGGCAGGAAGCATTAACACAACACGGGTTCCCAAACACAAAAGTTTTAAAGGGGAGGGGATGGTGTGTGTGTGGGGGGGGGGTCATGCTTTATTAAAAACAACAACAACAAAAACAGCGGCTCTCCGCAAAAGAAGTTGTCTGCGGACGGATGCGTGGATGCGAGCTCGTGGCTGAGAGACAGACGCGCGCGTGGGGTTTTTGTTCGCCTGGTGCTCGGAGGTCGAAGCTCTGCTGAGCATCCGAGTGGCGGCGAGCGCGCGGCGAACAACAGGCGCCGAGACGGAGGCGTGCAGACAAAGGGAGCGGAGGCTACCGCTGCCCAAGCTAACGCCACCCAAGTTTCCCGGCTAACCACACGCCGCCGCCGCCGCTACGGCGTGACCCGGCAGCGGCACGCAGTTTACCCGCACTCGTTGGGGTTTGACCGGGGGGAGGATTTGCTACGGGGCCACCAAAGTTATAAGAGAGAGAGCGGAGGTGGTGGTGGTGGAAGTGGAAGGGGGGGGGTGGCGATGTAGCGGAGGTGGCGGCGGCGACTCTCCGCTGACCGAGCGCAGGCACACGGGTCCCCACGTAGCTCGCGCCCGGTTGTGGAGCGACCGTAAAGCACGTTCCTGCGCTACTTTCAAACAAAGCCCCCCCCCGAAACACACACACACACACACAGCTGTATTCTATTTTTACCTGCCGTTTAAGCGGGGCGACACACACACGAACACAAAACCCCAGGTAGCTACACACGCACGGCGTCACTCATAGTGCATTGTTCCCCCTCCGACCCCCCTCACACTGGGGCGAGAGGAGAGCTGGGACTGGTCGGACTGGGATCACCACCACCAACACCACCCCCCAAACTCCCTCACCGATGCTCCCGACCCACAGCCCCGGCGCCCGAGCGCACACTTGCGGGGGGGTGGGTGGTGGGGGGGGGGGTTATAACTTGAAACACGTGCGGGCACACACTCCTGCCGGTGGTGAAGCGGGCGCAACTTTGCCGGAGCCGCCGGAACAAGCACCGGGCAGTCGGGAGCGAAGCTGGCGGCGTCGCGGGGCGCTAGCCAGCCGGGGGCTAACTTAGCAGCCGAGCCCCGTACAGTTTGCGAGGATGCGAGGTGTTGGGGGTTGGAGGGGGGGGGCGCCCAGCACACGCGGAGTGGCCAGCGCAAACTATCGCAGCATCACTTTTAGTTGCTCGGGTGATAACAAAATTAGCTAACTGAACACTTGCACCCCCCCCCCCCTCCCGTACACACACACACACATACACCCCCCTCCTCCTCACCCCTCCTGCCGAAGTGACTGAGTTGCCTCACATCAGTTAGCAAGTTTAGCCGCCTAGCACCGTCTTGACTGGATGTCTTGTGACAAGAGCAGCAATTTACTTACTTTTCTCTCGCTTGGCTATCGGAGGGGACCACGGCTCCTTTGCCCTTGCCGTACATCTTGGAGGCTGTTCTGACACTTTATGTTATCCCACTCGACAACTGTCAAAGAAAGCTACCAGGAAAACCTACTATCTCCATAGCTACCCAGTTAGTGTTGTCTCCCTATCTCTCTCTCTCCCTCTCTTGCGCTCTCTTTGCTCCGGTTTCCTTTTTTTTTCTACATCCCAACATTGCCCACAAATCAGGCAGGGTTTCAGCCGGAGGGGGGAACTTGAAACGGTCCGCTGGTGGAGCTTTTTTTTTTTTTTTTTCTTTTTTTTTTTTTTCAATCGCTGTTCCTGGATTCAGCTCACGCCCCCCCTGTTGCGCGACGGTGGGGGCTTCTTAAAGCCACAGCGCCCCGGATCCTGAAGACTGAGCTCAAGTTCAAGTTGTCTCCTGAAGGCCTCCAGGTCCAGGCCCCACATCCGGGGACAGCGCCGGATCGTCGATGCTCCAGAAGTCGCCGCCGTTTCTTTTTTTGTTTTTTGTTTTTTTAAAAACTATATTTCTCAGGGTCAAAACGGTACCTTATAGCGCTTAATTTCTGCCTCACCAGAGGGCCGCCCCACCGGTTTAGCCCCCCGTGCCCCCAAAGTGCCCCTGTGGTTATCAAGTATCTGTCCCGCGGTGTGGACAAGTATTTACTCCAACACTTAATCCACACGGAGGAGGTGCCTCTCATTAATTTCCATCGCTGACCCCAAGTAGTTCATGCACACTGATTGAAGTTATTAAGTTACCTGATTACGCAACTGGATGTTCGGGGCCATAGTGCTTCCATTGTTTTGCATGTTACACTGGGCCATTTGTTCCCAAAGTGGGGTCCGGGGACGACCGAGGGTCCTGGCGGACATGCGGGGGATCCCGACTAATTGAGATAAAGTCTTTTTTTTCCTATAAATATTAACTGTACGATCGTTTGGATTTCCACCTATTCTTAAATGTGGCAGCCGCGAAAAGCTGAGATTTCACTCTTAACTGTGAACTGTAAGACTGAGAGGTTTGGGGGTCTATTTTAGGCATTATTATACGACACTTCAGTTTTTTCGGATCTTTCGCAGGCACCCCACCGCCGGCCTGAGCAAACGTGGACAAAAAGACTGTTCTGATTGCTCATATTGTCCATTGATTGTTCTCTTTTATCGACTTATAATCACCGGATGAATCGACGCTGACAGGCCGACGGCAGAAGATGTAACAATTACGTTTATTTATTTATTCATTGATCAAGACAGACATATTTTGTAACATCAGTGTAGAGAATATTATATGATAATTCTCAATGTCAGAGCCAGTCAGCAACAATTTCTAAAAATTACATCCTGCTCTCTCAGCAAGTCAGTGGAAACAGCATTAGAATACTACAGATCTGTGGCATGTTAGCTTACGCAGTGTCCAGGTATGTTGCCGGCACTTTCACGGCCATGTAGAAGTGTGTGTCATATCCCTTTAAGAGTGTGTAGAGGGCAGTTGCAGAGTTTGTGTGTGCATATGTGTGTGTATATGTGTGTAAGGCAGGGACAGGCAGTGTGTTCTGTTTTCGTGCTACTAGCTGTGGGAAGGGCACAGCTGACTGTGTGTGTGTGAGTGTGTGCACGCTCCTGCATGTATGTGTGGAGACATGTGTGAGAGAGAGCGAGCGAGAGAGAGAGAGAGAGAGAGAGAGAGAGAGAGAGAGAGAGAGAGAGAGAGGGGA
>CAAKHG010003516.1:6620-17011 GCA_901007715.1 Dactylopterus volitans
AATAATAAGTAAGCTTTAAAACAACTAATGGTTGAGCATTGCTATTAAACTCTCCCATGAGGGATTTGTAGATTAGTGTCGCTTTTTGATCTCACATCCTGGACCCGTTGATGTGGCATCATAGATGCTGTTGCCCTGATTTTTAATGCAGGCTCGAAGTCATGATAATGAACAACACAATGGGTGCAACTCTGGATGCATGTGCTGTAAAGTGTAAACACTCTTAACTGGATTCACCTGATTTGTGCCAGTTTATGCCCCAGTGTGCTCAGTGACGCTACATATTCAGCACCCAGGCTCATTATAAGGCCTTCTTTGATGGACCTGAGGTTGTAAACGTGTGTATGAGAGTGTAAGATGACCAATCAGGAATGCCGCGACTGCACTGATTTGTTGTACCGTGAGGACAATCACCACACAGCCTCAAAAGTAATAGTGAGAAACTAGCACATTTTGCAGTTCCTTGTCGGAGAGGAAGACAACAAGAGAGAAAGAAAGGGGGGTCAGCACAGGCTCAGCTAGTGTTCCATGCTTACTTGGGTGTAATGACCCATCAATGGTGACATCTTGTTTCATCAACTTCTGCTTCCCTTCACTTGTCTGTCTGGCTCCGGCCTCTCCCTTTCTCCTGCCCTTCTCTGCTCCTGCCTCCCGAAATCCATCTTCCTCTCTCATGTTTTTCATTTTTGTCCTCCCGTAATTGTCTGTGTGCATCTGCCAATAGATGTAAACAATAACCATTATCGGACGTTCAGATTCAGAGCGTGATGTGATGCAGATTTCTCTTCAGGCGGACAATATGGCTGAAATAGGCATCACAGTGCTAATAAGAACATTTTTTTTCACATATCAGTATAAGAAGATGGCAAATGTATGAATATAAACGGATGCTCAGTACTATTATACCTAATGGACTGTTTCACTTTTCTGTTTTCAATATAATCATCCAGAGCCATACAAGTGTGAAACAAAACATTGTTTATTTTTCTTAGTTTTGAACAGTTTGAAATTATTAATTTGGACAACACAATTTTAATTATAAGCTGATATAATTTCTTCACAATGCAAACTCATCTCAAGTCTACTCTATTTTATTTCGTGAAAAACCAAGATTTTAATTTAGGGACACAATAACCCAATGAAAGCAGTGTGAGGGGGTGTGAAGTGCCGTGTGTGTGTGTGTGTGTGTGTGTGTGTGTGTGTGTGTGTGTGTGTGTGTGTGTGTGTGTGTGTGTGTGTGTGTGTGTGTGTGTGTGTGTGTGCGTGTGCGTGTGCGTGCGTGTGTAAGCAGAGGCCCAGTTATGAGGCTTCTCACTGGGACACTGGCAGGCCTAACTTGCCGCAGGCCCAGCTCTCAGCTCCACTTCTGACAGGCCTCATACTTATTGCTCAATGACATTCGATGTTTTCCTTCAGATTGCTGTAAGATTGATTTCGCAGATATGTTTGAAATATCTCCAGAGCCCTAAAGCAGGGTGACTGGCACAGTGGCACACACCCATAGAGGATGACAGAGAGAGAGAGAAAAATAAAGAGCGAGAGAGAGAGAGAGAGAGAGTTGAGGTGCGGAGGAGATGGTGTGTAAGAAACACAAGAGTAAAAAGGAAAACCGCAGAGCTTATGTGTTTATCAACAGATGACTGCTACCGTCAAGGTGTCTACTCTTCTTGTCTTCATACAGAACAGATTACTTCTTCCACTTATAATTAACAAACAGTTATCATTAATCGTTTAGCCTGTGAAATATCAAAAGTATCTCCAAACACCAAGCTGATGCAGCATGTTATGTCTTATTTTGTCTGACAACCAAAAACTTACAGGTGTGAAAATTATGATATAAGAGAACATAAACTCTGTAGAGTTCATAGCATAGCCATGGTTAATGTCAAAAAAAAAATGTGAAGCTGAATTCCCAAAATCGAAGAGGTTGTTTCTTGGCCCATGCACGATAGTTTTTGCATAATTCTGCCGAAAGACCAAAGAAGCAGACTGACATGGGTGAAAACCAGCAGCAGGCCTCAACTCCTAATATCTAGAGAATATAGTCCATGGTGTACATGATTTAATTGATAAAATAATAACAAAATAAATTTGTTTTGTTTTTGATTGTTCAAACTTTATAGTCCGTTTTGCTTATTTTGTGTGAATAAATTATTACTTTATGGTTGCAGTGATGGCAGCCAAATAAGTGTATATCTGGTCCTTTACCTTTTGCCAAACAGGTGACCAGAGGCTGCTCTCTAGCTGGCTGCTTTACATTTGCAACACAAGCCTCTGCACCCTGCACACTCCCCCTTTTATTGGCAATAAATCGGTGGTGTTGTCAAGTTTTTTTGATCAAATGTGATTGGAAAGTTCATTGTCTTTCACTATTATTAACATAATTAAGAATGTCTGACTGATAGCTCTGAAAATCAAAGAGAGTTTGGTTTGATTTAGAAATCTGCAGCACCAGACGACACCAGTGCTATATGACCTCATTGTAATCATTATTCTTATGTACCTCATATTAGCATGTGTTAGAGGTTTGCTCAGAAAGACTCTGCGTTCTTGCTTGAGTGCGGTAAGTTTCTTCTTCTATTGACACAGCTGCACGGTCAGACAACACTTTTATTCTGTTAATTTTGAGCTCTCTAAACAATCGCACAAGATAATCATACAAGGGTGGGATTGGTGATTGGAATCTTGACACCTCTTCCTGTTGAACCTCTAGGACCGTGTTTTCCACCCTTTATTGAGCAATGGCACACTCTGCAGCCTAATACAGATACAATATGATGACAATACAATCTCAATTTATTCACACTCACTCAGTGGGAAACCTGGGCCTGTTTAGATGAACGGAAAGGAATTGAAGAAACACACACACACAAAGCTCTTGCTCAACAGCTCTCAGTCTCTCTGTTTTTAATTTCCATAGCAGTCAGGCTTAAAAAGCTCAGCTCGCACAGGTATGTCATGGAAAATGGGACCAATGTTGAAATAGCTTTGTTGGCCAAAATTGGGAACTCCTTGGCAGCAGTCAATCAAAAACTGTCCAAAGGTAGATCAGCAAAGCTTAGCTTTAAACCACAATCTAGTTTCAGTAGGTCCCTAATCCACTCAAGGCATTCAGTGAAGGCTGACAATGAAATGATAACTTCTCCTCAAGAGTTTCTAAATGTTGACCTATTAGCTTGCACAGGGCAGTTGTGTTGACATCTTGCCTTTTCTCAGTGAGTGGGAACATCTCGTAGCTGGCAGGTTGCACATATTATTGCCGGAGCAGCACCTGCGAATGGAATCAATTTATTGTATCTGTGCTTGTAAACAGGTTTTCATTTCGGCCCTGCATCCGTGTGTTCAGTTCATTCAGATGGTGAAATATATCTGCCAGATATGCCCGCTTTGGGCACCATTCATCACTTGCGTAATCGGACCTCTCATTGATCAGATAGTTCCTTCCACAGCTCATACACGCGGCCAGCACCTTGCCGCATGACCACCGTCAGACCTCCGTATGGAGCAGTAGGCTTTGTGCTCCGCTCCCATTTCCTCACACAGAGATGCAAATATTCGACTTTTCACAGGTCGTGTCTTCACAAAGTTCACTTATGCGCACAACATCATCCAACGCAAGAACTAGGTCTGCTGGTAAGGTCTTGGCAACCAGGGCCTCATGGTGCAAAAAAACAGTGTGTAACAATTACATCTGGGTTTCTTTCCTTCACTCTGCTAACGAAGCCTTTGGTCCGGCCGACCACGGCTGCGGCTCCATCTGTGCAAACACTTATGCAGTTTTTCCACGCAAATCCTCCTTGGTGAAGATAATCCGATGTGACCTGCAAAATTTCCTCTCTTGTTGTCACTAGTGTGCCGCAGCACAGTCGTCGAAAATCAGAGCTCTTTAAAATAATTTAACTGTGTAATTACAGACATGGTTAATCTTCAATGTGAATGGAATATTACATATTATTCAATATTATTACTATTTTTGCACTCCTGGACCCCCCAATTTTTTTCATCACCAACCGCCACCAGTGTAAACATTGCCCTCACTGCAGAAACTACAAGCAAGGGTTGTTCTTTTTATTTTTTATTTTATTTTATTTTTTTTTTAGAAAAGTCAGTTATATGTACCGAACAAGGCATCTTACGATTACAATGCAGTTTAAGTTGCTCAAACGATGAACTGTAGACACTGTTTCAAAATCACCTCAAGCACAGTTAGACATTTCTGCAGCACACTTCACTACTTACTCATCAGCCAATGTACACAAAAATCTGCTGTAATCCAATGTGCCACTTGACTTGGCCAATTTATCAGTCTTGCTCTCTTTATTACCATATGAAACCTAAAAAAGTAAAAAGTCCTCAAGTAAATAACAGCTAATTCCTGTATTATTTTTTTCAATAAATAGTTCAAGTGATCAATCTGTTATTATTCAATTGTTTGATTGATTTTTCAATCGATTTTTTTCAGGTGAATGTGTAAGCATTGGCCAACTGTCACATTCATACTTCACTAGATATTACCAGAAATTTGTATAGTAAGAAACGATTGAATGCACAGCAAAGAGCTGAGGTTATCTAAGAAACATGATAGTCACTACAACTCACTACACCACAAAGCCAGTAATAAAGGGCAATGTTATGTGAAATCATGGAACGACATGACTCAGGTGGAAGTCTACCCCTCTAGTAACTGGAAGGATCCTGGTGCGACCCCCCTCTGCCCCTCTGCTCCTCCAGAGACATGTTGAAGTGTCCTTGACCAAGATACTGAACCCCAAATTGGCCCTCATGAGCTGGTTGGCTCTTTGTATCACCATCAGTGTTGGTGAATTGCTCAATGAGGCAATATTATAAATCACTTTGAGTGTCGTTAGGGTAGTGAGGGTGCTATATTAAGTACATGCAGCCCATTTGCCCTAGGTTTGCCACTAATTCTATTACTGAACATGGTTTCCTGTTGGGATTAGTAGCACTCCATCGTCATCCTTCCATGTGGGACTGAGTCAGACTGGTTGTCACAGTAACTCACTATTGTTTCATGAGGCACAAAGTGGGGATAACAAGACGTGATGACAGGAGCAAACTGGTTGGTGTTAAATCTTTGATGTCTTTGGTATTATGACAAAACTTATGTCTTTATATTTGTTTAATAACTTGATGTTTTAATGTTTTAACCAAAATAATTACAGATAACACCTTTTTAAACTTTCAGTGGTCTCAGGTTCTTGACATAGAGCATAATGTTAAACATGCAAGTTAAAACACAAATTGGGTCACACAGTGTTGAAGCGTGAACTCGGCAGGCCTGGCTGTAGGTTTTGTGTGACCCCCCTACTATCAATTTTAGCTCTCTCCTCACCTCTGTCATGACTTGATCTCGCTTCGTGATGAAATTGTTCCCCTTATGAAAATGGATCCTCAGTGCGTATTACAATGTGTCACGTCTCGTCACTGAGCAATTGAGTTCATGTACTGCTTTGTTTTCTCTGGAACGGGGAGGGGGCACCGATCTACTGTTTTAACACTTAAATGCAATTTAACAATGCCACATTTCTTTTCACGTTTCATTGGGGTCCTCTACGTGTGAAATTGGAGAGGCTTGCCTAGCCCGAGCGGTGCGGCACAGCAGAGGCACGGTCACACCGAAGCGCCAGATGTGGGAGAGAGAGCGAAATTAATTGCTACACATTGTTCAGTGGGTGTATGCGCATCTTCAGTGAATTAAGCGCTCTCAGGGTGTGACTGTTTGAATAACGGGAATTAGATATGAGGCCTCTCACTCACAGCTGAAGCCAAGTGCAGGCATTGCATCCAATTAGCTTATCTGGCCCCAAATTCACATGCTTAACTTGTCATTTGTTAGTGCGTAAAGACAGAAAACAATTTCACAATTACTTGTTTGTCACTATATATATATATATATATTTTTTTTTGGTTTGTTATTTTTTTGCACACATAAAAAGCACCCCTTTGAACTGTTAGTTTAAAAAAATGTAACATTTTCCAACACAGCTATACGGTTTTCAGTAGGACTGATTTGATATTAAAGATATAAGAGCTATTAGGGTCAGTCACTTAATTCAAGTGACATATTGAGACAGACACTTTTAATAATCATGAACTGAGAGCTATGCATTAGGTGAAAATGGCAAACCAATTAGGGAGATAGTGTGAGCCCATTAATGTGGATCTTATTGTCTGTTCAGCCTTGTATTGCTATCAGATTCGACTTCACAATGAGGCTGAGCGCAGGGCTAATGCACATGCACATTAATGACAGTTGGACGGCAGACGTCAGGAGCATATGCTGCTCTCTTATGGCCATTAGCAAGCTCATACCATCCCGTCATCTACATCCACAGCCCTTTCTTGTTCCCATAATCTCCAAAAATATTTATTATTATTATTATTATTTTTAACCTTTGAGCCTGTTTAACTTTAATTTAGCTCTGCTGTCTGATGTTATTGTACAATACAAGTGTATTGTCATAGCGTTCCACACCATTACCTCAAGACCTACAGTATCAGGAATGGCATCACATTGTATTCCTCTGAGGTCCACAATTACCATCTAACCAGCTCATACTGACCCTAACTCACACTGCCTCATCATCTGATACAGATGATGAGGCAGTGGCGTGCCCACCCTAACCGTGACCCTGGCGTAGTCTGTGCTGTGGAGAGATTCCCCCTAGCTCCAGCCCAGCCTAGCAGAATAGAACACCTCTTCCCTCCACCTGCCCCCTCTTGTCACTCTATTTTCCTGGGCAATACGAGGGGAGGGTGAGGAGGTTAGGGGTGGAGATGATGGAGAGGTGATGGGTGAGGGCGGGGAAGTGGGGGGACACTCTGCTTCCCCTGAGGCAGCCTGCTGGAGCGAGGTGACCCAGCTTGTCGCTCGGTGACCTGTGAGAGGGACATTATGAAGTGTGAGTGGCTGTCACCCTAACCGCTTGTGACAGCATGGCTCCCAGCACAGCTGTGCCAGCCTGCCCCAGCCAGAGACCCAAGGCCCATGGAGAAGGGGGTGGGAGAAAGGCCGCTTTGGTGAAGTTACAGACTGGGCCGGGGTGTTCAGAGAGTGTCTGTGGCAGGGCAGGAGGGTTGGAGTAGAAGGAGATGATGGTGTTAGGGCCCTTTGCTCCTACCGGTGTAATAGCTTCTACAGTGATTCCAGTGCTTAAGGGGCGGCCCTGCAGCCCTGCAGTGACAAAGTCAGCTCTGTACAGCTTTGAGCTACAGGTCAGTCAAGAGCCACAGGTCAGAGTTTAGGTTTAGTTTGTGGCCTGTAAAGAAGGACAAGAGAGCTGATGTCTGAATCCAGATCAGGGCCCCCTTTTATAACTAATGTGTATGTCAGAACAGGGTTTTTAAAAGGAATACCCTCCCCCTTGTGCGTGCGCGCGCGCGCGCGCGCGCACACACACACACACACACACACACACACACACACACACACACACACACACACACACACACACACACACCTGGTGAAACTCTGAGAAACCTAAAAATTCAATTAGTCTGTTCAGGGATACTACAGGAGATGCAACAGGGCAGGTTCAAGGGAAGAAGACTCTCTCTCAAGTAGATACACCGGGTTCATTCAACACTGATGAAAACAAAGTTATTCCTAGTTTTAGTTGATTTTAGAGTAATAAAACACAATTATGAATGTTAAATACTATTACCACCAACAGATCACACTGGCCTTTTACTCAGGTTCGTTTTGATGCCACCTTTGACAGGTCCAGGACAAACTTTTTCATCACTTGTTTCTGGTTTAAGTTAAATGTGTTTCTGTATTCTGCTCCTATTGAGGGAGGAAATCTGATTTTTCGCATGCACGACAAACCTGAACCATTGTAATTAACCAAGAGGGTTGCATGTAAGAATGAATATGTGAAAATTCACAACAGATGAGGGTTGCATCACCAGGCAGCCGGGGGGAAACTAGAAGAAAACAAATACCCAGCGGTTTTACACAAAGACACACGATGCCAGCAAATATGTCCAACTAGAGACAACAAGATTCAGGAACTTGTCTCGGTGGTAGCTGATGCCAGCATCATCACACAAATTCAAGGAATTGCTATGTGACCACAATGTTTACTTTATTTCCTCCATCCTACATTCTCTACCAAGTTGCTGCTGCTCACCTCAACCAAACTGAGTATTTCAACTAAGTAAGGAAGAGTTTTTACATTAACAGCCACTTGGGAACATTTGAAACAACAACTATGTCTGGACCTGCAATTCTAGACATGTCGGAAATTCATCGCCTTCAGTCTCACTGGCTGTCCCACAATGCAAATCAGTAAAATATCTAAATGGCATTAATGTGATTTTAAAATGTGTTTTTTCACCCTTAAAGTGAAAATGACATGACCAAACAAACGAGTTACTGTTTGCTCACCTGCTCATTCCAAACCTTTTTCTAATCCAAGTCATATTCTTGTCATGCCATACTTAATATTCTCTAATTTCACTTGCCAAAATGTCAATATCATATGCGCTTATGATTTAGGTCATCCTGGGATAGCAGAATCTTGATCTGCAACCGCAAATATAACAATCTCACAATTGATGTGTGCAACAAACCCACTGAAACA
The DNA here is from genome assembly GCA_901007715.1 of Dactylopterus volitans. Taxonomy (NCBI): domain Eukaryota; kingdom Metazoa; phylum Chordata; class Actinopteri; order Syngnathiformes; family Dactylopteridae; genus Dactylopterus; species Dactylopterus volitans. The sequence goes on from CAAKHG010003516.1 coordinate 15,227, forward strand.
GTATAAACAAAGCTTACACTGACTTTAAAATCAAGTTAAATCATAGCATGACACAGAACCAATAGAGGAAATCTTTAGTACCTAATTTAAATCACACTGTGTTGACACTGTTTCTGACACTGTTGATTGCAACAACCCCTCTGCTCAGTAGATGATCAGGCGCTGCCATTTCCTTAAACAGGTCTCTAATTCCCTTAATCACTGTAGATTGCAAGAGGTGTTACAGTATTTGCACATGGATGGGCAAACCACAGAACACAGGGGCTGACTCCTCCCAAGGTATTCCTACGCACCAAATGAGATCATGTGTCTTACTCTTCTTCCGTTTTTATCCTTTAAATGCCAGAATGGAGGAAAAGCATGCACAATTCCTTTAACACTGGATATCTAAGACAACGCTTTGAGTTTTTAGGAGATGGCACTTAATGTCATACAAATAAACACAACACTTAATTTGTCACATATTACTGAGAGCAGCAAGGGGCTACAAAAATACAGACAAAAGAGGTGAGGTGAAATTGGCAAGGGAGAGAGCTGAAATAACCAGCTATTAAATCAACAATTATTCACCCACAGCAAAATACATCTGTCAGAGGTGCAAACTTTACACAGTTTATGTTATTATGACTCATTTTGAGTGCGAGTCAACTACAAACTGCCAGTCCATGTTCAACATACAGAACTCACTGATCCAGAAAAACTGTTTTTCTGATAACAAGTGTGGTTAATTATAATGATTATTAGAAGCTTACTAAAATCTTCGTTTTTGCGTCATGTCGAGTATTTGTTGTACTGTGGCCAATTAACTCATCTACACAGCTGGGATTTCTCTTAGTGTACACTATTTAATGCATGTGTGTGTTTGTGTGTATGAGTTAAAATTCGAAAGGTAGAAGGCTTTATTTCTTTGGGGATTTTATTGTGAAAATGCAGCCTGGCTTCTTTGTCCAGTTAAATCCTCTTACCTTGCCAGGGCTTTTATTTTGGAGATGAACACCAGGGAAACCTGGCGATTGAATCATTATTGGCTTGTACAAGGTCTCTTCCTTTCCTCCTCTTCTCTCAGTCCCTCTGCACTGAGATGTGAGCGAAGAGGTCAGAGGAACGGAAATGATGAGGAGAGGAGCTGAGGCAACAGGTACAAAATGAGAGCCGTCATTTTTAACCTAGGACAATTAAAAATGACATTTGTCGCGACTGCGTCATGTGTCCGTTCCTCAGTGACAGCACACCGCTGCATTTGATGATTGCTGAAAAGTGGAAAAAAAAACAAAAAAAAACCGTCACTGATCTTTTTCAGATGAGCATCATGTCGTTCATGATTGCTTATGTTTCTTTTCAATTGAATTCACAATGTGGAAGAATGTGACAGAACTGTTTGGATGTCATATAATTTTACTTATGTTACTCTTAAGAAGTCTGTTCATATTTAACTTTAAGAACAGAGTCCTATGCGGTGCAACACATAAGGAGAGGTTTGATGCACATTAGATCACTTTAAATAACTAATTGCATGACATGTCTCTTTAAGCCACATATGCAGAAAAGATCTAAATAAGGGATACATCCTGTGCATCTTGGCTCAAAGCTCCTCCAGATGCATTTTTGTAGTTAAAAAAGATGATGCGCCAAGATTAATTTCCAGGTGGACGGAGGACAATGTAAACAAGGTGGCACAAAAAATATAGAATTGAGAGGTGTTGTGTGTGTGCGCGTGTGTGTGTGTCCGTCCGGCTGGGCCGCTCCATGTGACTAACCTGATGTAATGTTGTGTTGCAGACGAGG
>CAAKHG010003518.1:0-11020 GCA_901007715.1 Dactylopterus volitans
CCTCTCCCCCCCCCCTTTTTTTTTTTTTTTTTTTAACATGTTTTTTTTTCCTTAATAATTGGAACAAAATGGTGCAATACTCGATGATAATCCTTGTATTGGATTATTCCACAATAAAAGCCACTATAAGGTAGATAAACATTTTACCGAGAGAATGAAAACAAAATATCTATTAAGTCCTTGAGTAAACATGTACACATGAATTGTCACCATCTCCCCTCCATTCTTAGACTCGTTTATACACGATTAGCTGAGTAAGGGGTAGAAGACACTCAGTGCAATGTTAGAAGATATTAATGTCTATCAGAATAATTGACAGAACAACAACAAAAAAGATAAAAACAGACACAAAATACAACAGCAGGCCAGGTGCACTGTACACAGTTTCTTGTGCACACATTCATACATACATCTGATTTTCAAGCACACAGTTAAGGATGACTTTTGCATTTTTTTTTTCAAAGATTTTGTATTTGTAACTTAAGCAATACTTTTTCCATATTCTCTATAAGCCCGTAAGTGTACCTGTCAGATGGCAAGAAAAAAAAAAATCCAACTTCACATTATATTATTGGCGGTCCAAGATTCAAGTATTTGTGTTCAATATTTTTCTTTTGCTTTGATATGTTTATGATTTTTATCAACTGGGGAAGATATGCATTCAGACCAGGAGAGTCATGCTTAGACAGTCTGATTAAAAATACATGTGTGTGTGTGTGTGTGTGTGTGTGTATATATGTATACACACACACACAGTACAATCACTTCAAAGTACTGTAATATCTTGTCAAAACCAGAACGTGCATATCCCACTCTGTATAAGAAAGACACAGCTTTCAATCAAGTATGAGTTTACACCCAACCCCAATTCTTTTCTTTGTTTCACTTATTGGTGGGGAAAATACATATTGCTCATCTTCAGTTGTAGCAAACCAAGACCTTTCAAACAGAAATGAAACATTTCAGAGGTTATGATCCAAGAAGTCTGAAGAGGTGATACCACACACCATACTCACAGTATATATATGGAGTGTGACATATATACTGCTATGTAGAACAGAGTGGTAGAGAGAAGAGCCACTCGATGCTGGTGCAGCATGGGAAACCCCCTTCATTATCAGGGTTCTCCAGTTAGTACAGGATGCTGGGAGGTCCTCGGCTATTGGGACTGTCTGAGCTTGGATCAAGGCAGTTACAGAAACAGGCAATAGTGATTTTTGCTTGTGTGCTGCAGGACTGCAAGTCCTGAAAGGTAGCCATTTCCCGTTTTATTTTATTTTATATTTTTAATTATTATTTTTTTTTTTTTTACTTTTTTTTGTTTATTTTTAAGACTTTGTATCTCTTGAAGTACTCCCCTACCCTCGTGCTTATGCAGAGCGAGGATAGTGAATCTGGTACAGTGGGCCCGAGCCATCTGAGTCTGTGGAAATGTACAGTTCAGTGGGCCCACTTTGAGCAGGACACAAACATAAAAACAAGATAAATACAGCATCCACAAAAAGGCACCCCGGCCAACAGCCTACTCCTTTAGTTGGTAGCAGTACAGTCTGATGACCGGAGACATTTCAGTTAGAAGTGCAGAGCTTTAACATATTATAGAGCTTTTTTAGCATTTTAAGATTTTTATGTCAAACTTCAGAAAAGTGACGTTAAAATGTGATTTAATTTTTGGTTTTAAAAAAAATATGCACCCGGGATTACCCATCATCAACTGTGCACTGTAGCAAACTGGAACCCCCAACTGAGTGAACATTTTCTCCTTAGTATGGGTCATTCCCCACGAAAGCATAAAAAAAAAAAATCCCCCCAAAAAATCTGTCATTTAAGGGTGTGGTGCTGCCGCTCATTTGTTTGATCCCTCCTGTCCCCCGCTGCATCCTCCACAAAAGGTTCTTAAAGATCCTCCATATAAGGGACACAAGTGCTTTCTCCATGAAGATACAGTACTAGACAGCAAATTTATATTGGCAATTTACACTGGCATCTTTTATATGGGATAATGGGAACCCGAAAGGTGACAATAGACCACCTTTTCTCTTGCAATTACGATTAATGTTCGAGTCATGAGGTCCGTATACATGGTTGTACAGATGGCCTTTTTAATCTAAGGCTATGCTCTCACATTAGAAAGAACAGATATGGAGAGCTGTATCTAGAACTTGATATCATCAACTCCCCTACCCTGAGATCAAGCTGGACAGAAGTGTCCTCAACGCAGAGAGAAAGGCCGACCCTTAAGCGTACAGACTTGAGTATGTGACAACGTTCCGGTGGCTTAGCCTGATTTTACAGAGACGTCGGCCATTCTGAAGTGCTGACAGGAGTGCACAGGGGACAAACAAAGGGTTCGCCAAGCTCTGGCAGGAGTGCTCATTCCAGAGTCAGGTTTGGCATGCTGCAAAGGGCCCCAGCCTCTAGTCTTTTGCATAGAAAACAGATACAAGGGCCTGGTGTTAGATGGTTAGGGGAGGGCTACTGGGTCTGGTTGATGTGTAGTAGTAGGAGGAGGAGGTTGTAGAATAGCAGCTAGGCAAGGGGCCACGGGGGACAGCCTGTGGGCAGGCGGGGCAGCTTTGAGCAACAAACACACACATCCCCATCTGAGACATTTTTGTTTTACACATTTCAAGATACTACCTGGAAGTACTACAGAATACTGTTATACACAAAAGCATGATCAGTTAAAAACAAACTGACAACCGATAACGGTCTGTAGTATTGATCCTTGTTTTGCATTCAATACACAGGATGAACATACAGAGGCACCTCTGACCAAAGTGTTTCTGCATATGAACAGTGAAGGGCTAGTTCAGCAGCCAGTAATTTGTAGACCACTGCATGTAGACAAAAATAACACCATCACACATTGAAAAAAAATGTCAAATGACATTTAAAAAAAATAATAAAGCACACTGACAAAAATTTCAGAAATATGACTATTACTTATCATTCCAGCTAAAGTGATCTTTGTGTCAAAGAACAGAGAAATGGGGGGAGGTCGCACAACGGCAGAGTCGAGCAGTGGTGAAGAACCACCATTTGCCCGTCTTGGAGGAGCTGCTTTATTGCCAAACTGAGCCCAGGAGGAAGTGCTGTGCGGTGGGACTGCTGCCCGACACCCAGAAGACCACAGCAGAGAGGCACTCAGTGGACACTCCCCCTTCTCACCAACGCCACCTCAACAACTGACTAACAGGCTCAGTGACTGACAGACTGACTGACCAGTGGGTGTCAGCGACAGCTGACAATGCAAGTTTTGTGCCTCTGAATGGAACAAGGCTAAACGTTGGGAGTAACAGTGATATTCACTTTGATAGTGTTCAAAGAAGAAGAAAAAACTCATAAACTGCAGTTTTTCCCCCCAAAGTGTAAAGGTACATTTCAGTTTCCCTTCATCCTGCTACCGGAGGACCAACACCGATACATTTCAAAGGAATCGATACAGTACAAGAGCAATATTTCTTGTTGTTGTTTCTACTGTTTTTGCTGCTCCTTTTTTGATTTACTGGATTGCAGTTGAAGCAATTTGCTCTTCTTAAGTGCTATAATAAAACCCTTTGAATTTGTATAGGTCTAAAGTCTCCTCTGTTTGTACAGTACCAAATGCAAGGAATCCTCAAAGGTCTACTGCATCAGGGAAAACCCCTCTTATTTGGTATTGTGCCAGATACCCAGTGCCGTCCAATGCCGTTGTAGATTCAGTCTGTAAGGTGTGGGTGTGGCACGCAGAGAGGAAGAGTGCATTGTCGTGTACCCAGTGTTTCTCTCTTTAGCATGTTTTGCTTCATGCAAAGTTCAACAGCAGCTTCCTCCTCTTTGCAGAGTTTTCCCAACAGTTTAAAGGGGATTGGTAGCCTGGAGAAAATCCAAGTTTTCGAAAGGGGTTTGAAGTTCCAAAGTCTTTTGCTGCAATCAGCAACAATCAAAAAACAAAAAAACAACAACAAAACACTAAGCAGTGAGAAACCAGCTCCGGCGGACATTGAGTGCGGACGGAAGAAAGGTATATGGTGTATATTGCACAATGTAACTGTCACATAAAGGTGAAGCTGTGTTCACTTTCCTTTTCCTCCAAAACCTGGCTGACCATACAGACCTTAGGGCTTCATAAGAAATCAAACAAAACAAAGCACCAGTCTTGGCATCCAAGTTGAAGGTGACCAGAAAGATTGAGACTTGCTGATGTCAATGATTAGGTGCTGCCATTCATATGTACTCATGTACGAGAAGGAAATTAGCAATTGTCTCTCAGCTTACATGTTGATATATATATATATATATATATATATATATATATATATAAAAATGCATTTGGATCTAGACCCACAAAAAATGTTAGTTTGACAGCTGTGTCAATCCCTTTGAGAAGATAAATGAAAATAATAATGCTAATGATTGGTAGGGCCAGAGTTTGTCACTAGCCTTGTCCTGTACCACTTTCTGGCTCAGAGGTGAAAGATTTGTGCAAGATTTCAGCTATTATTTAAGTGACGAAACAAACTCAAAAAAGCGTCTTGGGAAGGACCTAGGCCAGAGAGCACTTAAGGCTGAGTGCTGAGTAACAAATATAAAAAAAAAAAACTAGTAAAGGTCTTTAAACCACATCATTGGCCATGTATTTGCTAGGAATGGTCATTTTAAGTTTTATTTTGGGATGTTTTTTCTTTTCTTGAAGGGAAAAGAAAAGTCTCAGATGGCAGCTTTGATTGCTTCTCCTAAAAAACATACACAGAATGTCATGTATACTTACGGAATAAACTGAAAACACTAAAAAGGTTTCTTTGTGTTGTGTCTCATTTTAGTTTTTTTTTTCATATGATGCATTTCAAAAATACCAAAAAGCTATAAAAATTTTTTTTGTTTGGTTTTGTTTTGTTTTTTTCAAGAAAGTAAACCTAAAAAAGAGGACAAGCGTAAATCATATGGACTGGAGTCTACAGTTTGTGGTGGAAACCCAGGCCTTCTGATTCACAATTCACAGTTCAAAAGAGTTAAAAGTGATACTGATTATCGAGACATGATTTACTTTTGCTCCTGTTGATGTGGAATTTTTTTTTTAGTTTTTTTTTTTAGTTTTTAGTTTTTTTTTAGTTACACCCTTCCCTTCACTGATGGTTTACATAACATGGTGATGGAAGGCTGGTTGGTTTGTGTAGTACGGAAATATCCTACATGGACTCCCCACTGAGCAGATCACCAGGCAGCAGGGTGTTAATTGGAGTGGGACTCCCAATCACCCGGGTATCCTCCCCGCTTGGTGGACCCCAGAGGCTGGAGTACTGGGGCATGCCTCCCCAAAGCAAGTCACCTCCGCTGACCTTGCCTCCACCACCACCGCCGCTCCACTGGACAATTGAGTGAGACTGTGCTGCCCCACTCATCCGGTTTTGATTGGTTCCTGGGTTGGCCTGCCAACTAGTTGTGTTTGCCCCAAGAGACTGGCCTTGTGCAAAGAAACGGTTCACCTCCTCCTCACCAGCGAACTCTGCCAGGATGGTGGTATTTCCAAGCACACACCTTACAAAAGCAGGAGGACAACGTTTGTCAGTAAAACGCGCTCAAAATTTTTAGCTCCAATGTTTTTCAATTTAAGTATGTAAAAAATATTTTCAATGAGTGGATAATATAGCCCATATACTATTTAAGGAAATGCTGTTTTAGGGGCTTGATTACACTGATATGCTTTTGTCTGTGCAGTCAAACTCCATCCAAATGGGTCACACTACTTTTGATTTGTTTCCATGGCAACCACTTGCAGTGGCAAATCTTAAGGTCTGGCCTGACTTTCTTATTTCCTTGCCAGTTGCACATTGTAAAGTTTGCAGACACGATTTCATTCATACTGAATTTTCATGGCTCCGTGTATGTTCACAACAGCAACGTAGAGGCAGACTACTTTTTTTCACTCTAGACTTAAGATGCAACTTTAAAAAAAATTCCAGCAAGAAAATAATCATGTATTTTTCTGGTGCATAAAGTGTCACAGACTGAAATGGAGTTGGGATCTAAGCATGTACAGTCTTCAGAGACTGAAGGGGACGGTCAGAAATTATAGGCTGCACACAGATGTAGGGGTCCACATGCACCTTCGCACACATGGGCGGATGACATTTATGTCATTTATGTCATGCCACCTCTCACGGACAAAGTTCAGTGCACAACATGAATTTGGCCTAGAATGCAGCAACACAGCAAATGTTCTGCCAGAATGGCTCTGTACTGCTGAAAGTTGAAACGATGAGAAGTACAACTGATCTCAAGGAAAGAAAATTTTGGGTTTCTTACAGTGCTCCCTGTTTCACTTCTGTGTTAGCTTTAATGGAAAGAAGGCAGCATAAGCTAAGTTTGACCTAACTCAAATCACTTGCTTAACTCTGGCTGATGCAGAACAAAGGAATGGAACTTACATGTGCAGGGACTTCTGGGCTTTGGACGCCTCATCCTTGGAGCTATAGCGAACAACAGCATTACCTTGGGTCAGGTTGAGGTGGAATGTGATCAAGGGGCCATGCTGCATGCAGAGGGTCCGCAGCGTTGAACCATCAATCTGTAGCATAACAAAACAGTGAAACAAGATTTACAACCAATTTGAGTAAAGTCATACATTTCAAAAAAATACAGTCACAATCTATTCCTTTTACTTGCTGTCCATGTTCTATTTTTGTTGGTCATTTTTTGAAGCATTCTTTCACTGTGTACTGAGCTTTCTTGCCTAAGATGCTTGAAATTTCTCTTCAAAATTACTCTTCAAATAAAATTTTCATTTTCATTCATGCTTTTGAATCACACTTACTAACATTATGACTCATTTTCACAAAATACCATGTCTTCAATATACCAAGAATTAGCAGAGCAAATACTTGTGGGGTGAGATTCCTTAGCACCAGCCAGCTGCTGGTCCTGTTGGAGCTGTCAGTGCTCCAGGTGGTTCCCTCTGTAATAGTTCGGAGACATGGTAAAATATACCATTAACCATTTACAGGAAACAACCAAGAGCTTCTAAAGATAAAATGTTGGTGTCAAAGTAGGTGATTTGAAGCCTTGATGCCTCTTCTTTTGAGAGGCATTATGTTCAAGGATTTATATTTATGTTGCAAAATTTATTTCATGCCACTTGTGGGTTTAAAAAAACAAAATTTGTTTTACTGAAAATTACAAGTCTTTTCAACCCACATAAATTTCTAAAGTCTCATGTCAAAACAAGGTTAGACTGAGAATGTTTGTGCAACTGCACAGTAGGTTAACCTCAAAAATACCGTTTAACAGGGTGTGTTCACCCAGCCTTTACATAAAGATTTTGTGAGTGCAGACGAGCAGCTGTGAACTATGTGCATGCATATCTGTTTGCTGGGTGTGAAATATATCATAGTGAAATTTTTACCTGTTGTTTTTAATGACAGTTGGCTTTTATACATGTTCACAGATTTTGAAAATGGCTTTCAATGCTGCAATTGATCCATCTATCTTAGTAGCAATATGACACTAGGTCAATACACTTAGAACTGTAACCCATCAATCAAATTTATTTGGCAGTCAATACAAAATAATACAAAAGATGCTATGATTTGTAATGTAGCTGGAATTACAGATTAGTTGTAATGAAGCATGACTTCACGCACAATTTTCACTTTTGGGGGCTTCTAATAAAAAATGAAATGAGTGAATTTCGGTGACGAGTGCTCACCAGAGGAGTATGAGCCACTCCAGCCTTGGGCCAGGCCCAGTGAGTTGCCACCCCATGTGGATGAGGGCTTAGTGTTCGTGAGGCCTGGCGGGGGTCGGGCTGTAGTGCTGCGTGGCCCCTGAGGGACTTTCCACAACTCATGGGACAGAGAGGCTTGGTTCTGGGAAATGGGGCTTGAGGACCAGGTGGACTTCATGTCAGACAGTTTACCTTTCCATGGGGAAAAGAATGGGAGAGAAAGGAAAGTTAACATAATTTCAAATTCTATATTAAGATGTAACTTCTACATATGGTGTATTTTAAGCACACTGATAATCATAAATTCTACATTCTTGGGGAATTCTTATCATAAACACAGAGACTGAATGACCAGCTGGGGTGGGACTTGTTTTTGTGGGCTGGGTCAAAGAGAGGCACAGATGGTTTAAGGTCACATTTAAGAGAGGTTGCTATCTTAGAAAAGAAAAAAAAATTAAGGTCAGTAAAAGCAAAAAATGAAAGCCTGTAGTGGACAAGAGATAATAAAGTGGACCGGCTTGTGTGAGTGAAGTACTTATTCAGTGACATACAGTATGATCCATTTCACATGAACCCCGGTATACACTGTGCGATTTTGGGCTGTTCCAGACGAAACATCACTAATCGTGGCAAAATCTTTGGTCATGCCTCCAAACAGTGCTCTTACATTGCACTGAGACAGATTCACGCATGGCCGCTGTCACGGTCATGCGACAAAAGACAGCCTCTGACAAATATCTCACAGTGTCAGATATTTAGGACAGACATCTCACAGTGTTACTGCTCCTATGACCCACGTCCACTAAAAAAACAACAGAAACACAGCATGACATGTAGATCAACGTGACACCAGGGCAAAACAAAATAACGAAAGCTAGAGACCAGTGAAACGGAGGGAAAACATGCCAGACGAAATCTGTGGGATACCCACAAGGAAGAAACTAGTCAAGTTGTGGCAGCAGAAGCCTTGCCTGTATGTGTCCTCCAGTTCTCACCATGACCGTGTGAAGAAAGATGTAGCATGGAAGGAAGTAGCGGAGGAATTACAGTTACTAGGTGAGTAATGTTAGCAGCTAGCCTGCACATACGCCGCAATAAAATGCAAGTCAGCTCATAAAACTTAGTAAATGTTACTTAATAAAGTGACTCTTGTCTCCATGTTTTTATGTTATTCTTGACGTATGTCTCAGACTGTGGAGGCTGGTCATAGCCTGCGATGTTGTCACACAGTCTGCATACATCAAACCTGATGTCCTACCAAAGTTTATTAGATCTTTGTCGCATAGTGTGGCTTGCAATAAATGTATAAGATTGCTAAAATCGCACAGTGTGTAGGAGGCTTTAGATGCTTTTGTGTGAAGGGTTACAGTTATTTGCAGCCTCTCTTCTGTCCATAGCTCCATTCCTGTCCCGGAGCAGGTATCGATTGACGTCATGGATGTTGGTGTTAATGGTTGGACCATTAGGGACACTGCCAGGGGTCATGTTGGGGTCATTCTCAGGGTCAATGTTTTGGAGGCCTTTCCATGGCACACCTGGGCAGAATTCTAAGGGGGCAAAATGCAGCGCTGAATGACATACTAAAGCAATAAAACTGACCGGCATCTCTTAACTACAGTTTGAAAAAAAAAAAAAATTGCACAAGCCGCTAAACTTCTTAGACTAATGCAACTACAAGAGAAGATAATAGGGAGATTAACCATATTTTTTTTTACAGAATTTTTTTCTTCCCCTTTATTTTTTGTAATTTGGTTTACCACTACTATATTGGCTCCTGCACTTGCTGAGAGTCAATGACAAGTCTCTCAAAAGTCTCACTGGAACTGCAGTTGTGAAAAGGAATTCTTCACATTAGACATTCTTGGCATACTACAAGTAGGAAAGGCACACATGTAAATCATAAAATGATTTCAATTATGTTCTTGAGCTTCAGGGTTCTAGTAAAGTGAATATTTGCTCACTCTGACGGCTTACTGCAACATCGAAATTAATAGCTGAGTCCTTTTCCTCTCACATTTAAAGAACACACGAATGTAAACTGCTAGCACTGCAACCATCAAATGGCAGCCACTAAATTATCACTACTTAAAATGTAAGCATTAACAGTTATTTATTTGCATTTCATCCTCACCTGGAGGCCAGTTAATGTTGGTCCCATTAGAGATCTTTTCATTGGGGCTCTTGCCCTGGCCCCAGCTGTCTGGGGGCACGATAGGGGGGGACTCAGAACTGGACATTAGATTGTATGAGCTGTATGAGTCCTCCAGCTGGGGGGGCGTTCCAGAGGGCCCCAGGGTAGAGGCAGCAGATATGGCACCTAGCACATTGAAAAAGACACAAGTTATAGACTGAACATAAGTCAAACTTCATGAAGAACAAATATATGTAAAATCTAAAGTGAAAAAAAGCAATACACATGTTTTTTTAGTGCTATGATGCTTTTGCTGTGTTTTGTGATTTTTTTTTTCTGTTGTCCTGTGGTCTACTTTTTTGGTTTCTGTTTTCATAACAACGAAAGGAGAATGTATAATAGTGTTGATGGCTGATAAATTCTTATATGAGAACAAACAAAAATGTGGAAAAGGTTCCAGGGTAGAAGCTGATCAAATCTCAAGTGGGAAATATGTGTTAACTCATGGGTGTCAGTTATACCAATACACTGACTCAGTATTTTTTTTCCATTTTTTCCTCATACTTATAATGTGTGCAGATATATTTTCCAGTAGCACAGCATTGTTATTTTCTACAGTAGTGTTAGAGACCTTAGTTTTCGTATGAAAGGTCCAGGTCTCAACAAGTGTATGCAAGTTGATAGGTTTTTTACTCTGTAAAAGGATCAGAGGCTCACTGTATCAGTTGGCTGACATTACTGACTACATGTTCAATTATACAGTATTTTACAGCAATTAAGAAAGACTGATATTGAAATAAACTCATCCTTCCTTGAGAAAAAAAGCACCTTTAAAGGAAACTACATTTTTGAAGTCCCTATAAAATTATTGCGGCAACTGTATGGCACCCTACCTGTGCAAATTTTTTCTGACGGTGTGTGTAAAAGGAGTTCATTAATTTAAGATAGCATGGAAAATTTATCTAAATGGTAACTCTGTAGTTCTCTGTAATGTGCAGATGTGGTTTCAATTGTTACTCTCTGCTTGAATGCTGTATTGACAGCACAGGCACAAATGATTGCATATTCTTCTTCAACTCACCATGCTTGTTGAGGTTGTTCTCTATGTTTGAGGAATTGCCAGTGAGGTTGTCCATTGAGTTGGAGTGTGTCCACTGGGACAGGCGGGATTGGGGCTGGGGGGG
>CAAKHG010003518.1:11040-25037 GCA_901007715.1 Dactylopterus volitans
GGGGGGATCTTTCAGGGACAGACTCCCAACTTCCATGCAGTTTACATTCATGTTTGGATTCAGTCCAGCTATATATGAAACACAAGAAATATGAAATAGTATTAAGATGGCTGAAAGTTGTAGTAGCGGTAGAGGTACAGTGCTTTGCAAAAGTGTTCATTCCTCTTGGCTTTTTATCCATGTTGTTACATTAGAACCTGTAATTTAAATGGATTTTCAATTTGGATTAATGTAATGGACTTGCACAAAATAGTTTAAATTGATGAGGTAAAATGAGAAAAATTTCACTTTTAGAAAAAAATTCAAAAATGAAAAACTAAAAATTGGCATGTGCATATGTATTCACCCCCTTTGCTATGAGCCCCTAGAAGTTCTGGTGAAACCAATTACCTTTAGAAGACACATAATTAGTGAAATAAAGTCCATGTGTTTACAATCTAAGTGTTGCATGATTCGTCAGCATATACATCTAAACATACATATCTAAAAGGCCCAGAGGCTGCAACACCATTAAGCAAGAGGCACCACCTATCAAACAACACCATGAAGACCAAGAAGCTCTCCAAACACGTCAGGGACAAAATTGTTGAGAAGAACAAGTCACGTTGGGTTATAAAAAAAATATAAAAATCTTTGATGATCCCTGAAGCACCATTAAATCCATCATCATCAAATGGAGAGAACATGATACCACAACAAACCTGCCAAGAGAGGGCTGCCCACCAAAACTCACAGGCTGGGCAAGGAGGGGATAAGTCAGAGAGGAAGCACAAAGACCAAGGGTAACCCTGGAGGAGCTACAAAAGTCCACAGTAGAGACTGGAGTAGGTGCCCATAAAACTACAATAAGCTGTACACTGGGCTTTATGGAAGAGTGGCCAGAACAAAGCTATTACTTAAAGATAAAAAAGTAGAAAAGAATGTTTTGAGTTTCCCAAAAGGCAAATACAACGATACTCACAATCTGTTTCAGTCGGCCAGTGATTAGAGACTGGGATGGAGGTTCACCTTACAGCAGGGCAATGACCATAAGCATAATGCTAAAGCAACACTCAAAGTTATAATTTCACACACTCTGGCTCCGCAAAATACACAACTATTGTAATCTCTGAAATATTCTAAAAACAGCATGAAACATACTATGATAACTATGATAATTCAAAAACCAGAAGAGATATTAAAAAAAGATAAATAGAAATGTAATAGTTGAAGAGCCTGTGAATATTTCATCCTGACCTGGCAGCCAGTTAATGTTGGTCCCTTCACAGATCTTTTCATTGGGGCTCTTGCCCTGGCCCCAGCTGTCTGGGGGCACGATAGGGGGGGACTCAGATCTGGACATTAGATTGTATGAGCTGTATTTAAAGTTTTAATGGAGTTTCTATGTTTAAATATTGCAAAGATGTTTACAAAACAGGGTAAGTTTCCATTCAATTCAAATGTAATATTTTACTGTTCATATTTTAAAAATGTTGCAGGAGTAGTAAGTTGATAGTTACGGAGGGAAATGGCACAGTCATATATTCATTGCTTGTGAGTGACTGCACTGTATGGCATGTGTCTGATGCATGACAGGACTGTGACAAATTTGGCAAGATTTCTTACAGCATTTCTTACAAATAAAATATTCCTATACAACTAATGGCTGGATTTATTTGGTTTTGCGTCTCTGATGAAAAGTGTTGTTGCTGTAGTATTAACCACAAATGTTGGTACCATGGTAACCACAAATGTTGCAAAATCAACCAGGGCTGAAATAATAACGATTAAAAATTTAAAATGAATTTCACTGATGGGCACTTTTTTTTCCTTATTTATTGTATTCCCCCACACCAGACTCACAAAGAGGGTAGGTGCTGTAAGTGTTGGGTGAAGACGGTGGTTCTTTGGTGTGCAGTGTGTCAGTGAGGCATGGAGCCTGATGTGGGCCTGTGAAGGGGTCCAGGGTTGATTTGCCAGAACCAGGGCCTCCAACGGTGCCACCAGGTGGATGCAGACCAGCAGGGGAGGAGGAGGAGGAGGAATGAGGGGGAAGTTGCTGCTGCTTAATTAGCAGCGCCTGATACAGCTGACGCTGGTGCTGTTGGATCTGCTGTTGCATGTTGGTGATTGTGCGTGCAACCTGGGAGAGAAGAGAAGCATTGTCATAACAGTGTATCATAAAAAAATAATGGGCAATGAGGGCCAGGAAAACAAGATCATAAATCTAATTATATGGTGGTAATAAGGAGGTGGATGAACAAAATAATTACAATAAGAGCATTTAAGAGTAGTAAGCAAGAAAAACAAGGGATAAAAACATTGTAGAAAAAAAAAGAACTCAAGTAACAGGTTGCTCATGAATGTCTCATGAAAGAGCTAAAATTTCAAAAAAGGAGAACAAACTTATGGGCTCATGATCATGTTGTTGATATTTTTACATTTGAACAACTACTGACTTAACAGCAAGTGTCTTGCATCTGATGTTGTATTGGTATCATGTGAGAGTCAGAATATTTGTTGAGGAAAAAATGAAGCTGTTTCACAATATTTGGGTTAGTGGTGACATGAATTCATGCTCATGAGATTGAGCAATGCTGAAGATCATACTTTCTGAGAGTGCAATGTTGGATTTGTTTACTCACTTGCTGCTCTTGTTGTCTAATGGGGCCGGAAACATTGCGTTGTGCTTGCATCATCTGCTGCTGGATTTGTAAACGCTGGTATGCCTGAATGAAGTACAATAATACATAAATGAAGTGGAACCCATTTATGCCTCTTCAAAAGACATACAATCCAAAGCCTCAGTTTTATTTTTGTCAGTCAATATATCAGAATTGACATTAAGACATAACAGGAAGTCAGTCATGTTTTAGTATTCTACAACATAGACACACTCTAAGCCATGATCCAAATTCAGGGAGACGTGGGACTTTTACTGACCATTTGCAGTTGCTGAAGTTGGTACAACAGAGTCATTTGTTGAGGGTTTATTGGTGAGGTTAAAAGTGCAGGGTTCAGACCAATGTTTTTTGCTGCAAACTGCAAGAGCTGTGCTTGGACCTGGGGAAGGAAAGAATAGGGAAGCAGAGAGGAATGATGAGAAGTTAGTCATTACAAACCGCCAGAACTGAGCAAAAGTAGCTTCAAGCAAGGTGAAACTGGCACATTCATACAAAGAAGAAAAGAGAGGTGAAGGAGGATCTGCTAGAGGACTTTGTCTCTTGCAAAGCCAAGCAGTTTTAATAGGTGGAATGATTATAACTTGTTATTTTGGTTTTGCCTGGTTCACAAGGGAAAACACAACAGGATTTCCGCGACATGTAATTGATCGTACCGTAACATATTTAAGATTTAAATATTCCCTGCGTGATATTGGTGAAGTGAATGAATCTAATGCTTCCAAATTACATTAGACAAGTACACAGGCAGAAGTAGTGGAAGAGGTGAGTGAAGGAGAGACAATTAAAGAGGCAAAATACCCACAATAACAAAATGCTCTCAGCCAGGCTGGAAACTGTGCCATTAGATTAGGCAACAGTATAGTTGTGTTAGTTGTGTATATAGTTGTGTATATATTTGTGTATATATTTGTGTTACAGCTGTATATAGCTCTACAAGTAGTGAATATGCGTAGTGAATAAATAATGTTTTCTCTAAAAACATTCAGTTTGAAATAGTAATAATTTCACATTTCAAAAACCATGTAGTTGTCCCCACTCCCCGACCGCACCCACCACTGTGGTTTAAAAAATCCTGGAGGAAACCCTGCTCAATGTTTGTATTCAGGTTAAATTATGGTCAAATGTAAATAACTGAAAATATTCTTAAAAGAACTGAGTCGCTGGATTAAGCAATTGTAATTAAATGATTGAATTTTTGACCATTTCACATTCTGCGGCATTATATTTCTGCAGATGTGCTTTTAAATGTTTGGAATTTTCAAAAAGTGAAATATTTCATACTTTCTATTTGAAAGTGCATTATTTACATTATGTATTGTTGGCAAGTGTTAAAGAGGTGAGAATTGTTACTGTAAGCAATCAAAGTGTATGCCAGTATTCTTAGTTACCTAATTATTTTAAAGAATTTTTCAGCAACAACCGACTGCAGCATAAATTATCTAACCAATATAAATCTAGAATAAAGATTGATTGGCAGAGAAATGCACATTCACAGCCAACCAGTCATTAAATCCCCTTTTAACTTTTAGCTGGCCCTTTCTAAGATTATATTGCTAGACTCTGCTGGACATATAATATATACAGTATGATATTATGTTTGTTTATCTACCTGAGGCGAGAGAAACTGAGGCACTTGAACACGTAGACTAGGCTGGGAGGAGCTGAGAGGTGGCACTGGTGGCTGAGGAGTCTGCTGCTGCATGGCCTGGGTTTGTGCTGCTCCACTGCTGCCAAACATTCCATTGGATATCTAGAAGGAGTCAAAGGGAGACAATTAAATGTCTTCAAGACCCACATGTTTATTTTTATCACTGAAGTCATTTCATGTGTCACTGTGTTGTTAAGAACTGGGGTAGTGAATTGGGAAAAATGTGTGTTTGTGACCACTGCAGCAAAAACCTTAACCCATTGTAAAAAAAAATAGAATGATTTCATTGAGTAAATGAATAGATACACATGAACTGGAATTGATAATATTGCTAGCCAACAGAGGAGTACTGAGAAGCATTTACCCTCAAAGTCTTCACACATCATGCAACGCCTTGTGCATAAAAGCTACATTGAGCACTTCTTGAGAGCGGTGAGTTGTTAGATCATGAAACAGACTATTTCGAATTTTTGAAAAGGCCAAAGCAATTTACTTGGAAAAGGCAGCATAGTGCACATTTCCAATTAAATATTGTTGAGAGGCCGTTCTATTTAGTGCAAAAAAGGCTTGCAGTGCTTTTGTTTGAGTTTCAAGGACAAACAGTAATTTTTCCTGGACTGTGGCTGCCTCAGGTAGTAATATTTGATAGAAATAACTATCTGGTTTCAAAGGGCACTTGAGGCAAGGTCATATACACATTCCTGAGCAATGAAATATTGAAGACTTAGTATATGAACAAAGAGGTGTGCGTAAAATGAATTCAGTTTATTTGTTTTAGCACTCAGCACATCTTAACTCCTCCACAAAGCATCATTTAACATGATTTTAAATTGTCAGAGTGAAAAAAAATATTCAACAAAATATATATTCCTTTTGATTCAGATTTGGTTCCTCTGATCGTCCCTGTGTTAATAAAGCAGTGGTCAAAGTGTAAATTCCTAAAAAACTTACATTTTGTAAACCACAAGTGATACGTAAGGGTGCAACACCTGTTCAAATTTCAAAGCTCCTTTTTGAAACAATAAATTAAAATAAAAGAATGTGAATATAATAATCACTTGCAATAACCACTTCAGTATAATTGTCATTAACTTTTGTATGAAAAGTTCTAGGATGTGAATTAACACCTAATTTTTCCAAGTTGTAATTAAGTATAGAGACAGTGCTTTGTGCATATTTGTGCAAGGAACATACTACCTGTCTGTTGTTCAAGTTTTGCATGGCCAGCCCCGAGTTGCCCTGTCCCAGACCCTGCCCAGGAAGGCTACTGGTGGCGAGCGGGAGCTTCAGGCCGGGGGAAGGCAGAAATGGTGATGGGGGGGCGTCATCTGACAGAACACCATCCTGCAGCAGGTAAATGAGTGAGGGAAAAACAGTCAAAGGAAAAGAGGAAGGGAGGAGGGTGAGGGTAAAAAGAAGAGAAAGTGTGAAGAAATTCATAATTGCACATTGCAACTGTTAATAATTTATTGTGTGTGATGTTTTATGTCAATATATCTACCACTAACATGAATCATTAAATTTCAAGAAATAAATTCATGAGCTTTAAGAGGGCCTTTAAATGAAAAAAACATACCATACATATTAATAAACCCAGAAAAAACAAAATGAGCTCACCACTGAAGCCCAGATACAAACAGTGCCAGGTTTCAAACAGACATTTGTAAAAGGTCAGATGGCTGGTCAAATACTTAATCTCAAACCTTGTCAAGAAAGGTGGTGCAGTTGGAGGGGTCTTTGGAGAGTGCAGAGGGCCGACATACCAGGGGCTTGTTCAGGCCGTTACTGTAATCAGACATGCCCACCCCACGTTTGTCCAGATCTGTCTTCTTCTCCAGCAGAGCACCTGAGACCAGAGAGGAGATAGATTGTATTTTTAACTGCAGACATATTGCAATGCAGTCACTTGCAGTCATTGAAACTGCTGTATTTAGTGTTGAATTTCCAGAAATAAATCTGTGATTTCATCAAAGCTGGATTTCTTACAATGACTGGGGGAGTGGTTGACACAAACAAATAATGGCTAGCCTCAAATAGGAACTGCGGAAAAAATGAGGAAAAACCCAACATTTCATTCAGCCAAATCACAAATGTCTTCGGACCTTCCCAACATTAGAAAATTCTGTCTTCTCTCTTGCCCTCTCTGTGCCATTTTCTGTGTGCACCTTGAACACCGCATTCAAAATGTGCTCCCTTTGTGACCCTCAAAGGGGCTAAGTGCCTCCGTGCAGGTCTCCCGACATTCCCAAACTAGGTGTCTGTCCTGCCCATTCAGACTGAAAAAGCACGCTTCTCTGCCACCTTTATTGTTGTCCTTGCTAATTCTGATCAGACACGAGGCCAAAGGTCTGAGCAGAGCCCAGGATTGTGTCTGTGTGTGTGCTCAACATTTTCCCGCTGACTGTTTTCTCAATGAGGACCAAAAAGCATGATTTGCTTCAAAATGTATAGATGATCAGTAAGGGGCCCACCTTCAACACTGGCAGCCTTAAGTTTTTGCTCCATTTATTTGCTTTTCTTCATATTTTACTGACAAACATTTGTGACAAACTTGGTATCACAGCTAACGTGGTTATTGTTAGTTCGTAAGGTAGGCTCCTGCTGGAGTAACATAAATGTTAAGGACAGTCATGAGAAACAGTTTAAACTAAGCATCACTCAACATCAACTAACAAGCCTCGGGAATTAGTTGGATGTCTGGTTTTACTTTGAAAAATGTTCACTGTACAACATTTGTGGTCAAACATAGCTCAAGTGGGGAGATGAGTGTGAGGTGCAGGACATATGTGAAAGGGGTTAATACATTTGGAAAATGTTGCACATATAATCTAAGTAGCTTGTGAGTCACACTTTGTGTTATTGCATTTACAGTCTAATGCTTAGACTATCAATACCTCATTTTTATTGTTTTCATTTGGTTTTTGTTACTGAAAAAAAAAACAATCTGCATTGTAGGAATCCCAAAGACCCTGCAGATCAGCAAAATGAAGGACAGTAAAACCTTCACAAATAGATGCAGAGCATCAAAACCACAACCACAAATTTATAATAAGTGATCAATAATATTCTATTAAGGTGAAAAACAATTACTAAATATATTAGGTTTGGAAAGTCATCACATATATTGTAATTTGAAATTTGTACTTTATCGTGCAACTCCTGCCATTTTAAAGCTGGAGAAACTGCTAACAAATAAAAAAAACTACGCTGAGCTCAACCATCAGACTTCATCTCACTTTCCACAGTCTCACCCTTCATTTTGCTCAGCAGATTGTTGTATTTACATTTCTTGAATTCTCTGCAAGTGAATGAAACTGTCTTTACTTAGATCTTGTGGGACTATGTAGTGTTACGACTGATGTCGTTTAAAGGTGTTTGCATAGTGGTGTTGCCCTGTGCCTCATGTATGCAAATAGTGTGCCAATGCTCTGTGCCAAAAGAAGTCTCTGCCATTAGCCATTAGCATCAAGACAGCCATTATTACAAAGACAATGCTGAGCCGCCACAAGCATCATCTTCAGTGGTTAAGAGGCAAGAATGCAGAACAAACCACCTGAAGACTGAGTTGACATCCTCTAAGAGTTACATTATACTTACTTATAATAACAGTTTCAACACAAAATATAATCCAGTCAAATATAAATATCAACCTTAGAAAAAAAAACTCCCATAAAGTTTAAAGTCATTTAAAAGGTAATTTTGAACAGATTTCTAATCACTGTTTTGTCAAAACACATAAAAATTCAAACCTTGAACAAACTCTTTGCATCCACTATGTGTGTGCATAGGTATGTGGCAGGCTGACTTGAAGATGCCCATTCAAAAGGAACTCACAACTCAGTATGAGCAGCTGGACAAAAGGAACGCAGCAACAGTTTTGCAATATGCATTGTCACCTTGCCGGCACAAAGGAGCTTAGGACTCCTGCACCTCATCCATATCATTAAGAGGCTTGTAGCTCCGGGCAGATATCATTGTAATAACGTGTTTACAGTTTATATAGCGCGTGTTCACCTTTCATGCATTACGGACCGCTCTTTCTGCTGTGTTTCTGTGCATCAGTGTTGTTTGTGTTTCCATTTTTTGTTGAGTGTTGCGTTGCACCCCTAATCCAGATCAGTACTTGTGTCAGTTAAAGGTCCAGTCTCAACACAGCCACTGAGTTCTGTGTAGCGCATACAAGTACTGGATCTGACCTGGGGTCGTTGGAGCACAGCGCTCCACCATCTCTCTCTTCTTCTTCCCCTGTCTGCACCAACCACTGTCGCACATCTGCATACCGTTACACCCCTACACAAACACGCACATCCCACACAAATACATTACTGGACTTACTCATAGCCTGGTCAAGGTTCATGTTGTTGCTCTTCAAAGCCTCCTCAGCAGGGTCTCTCTGTAACACATAGATAACATTTTGGAGTTGAGGGAAATGGTCAGAATTTCTTCACCAATTTAACAGCTAGTTGATAGCTTCTCTTTATATATTGTATTTATTTAAGTAAGATTTTCCATGCTGAACAAGTATTGTGTGTCAGTGTGAGAACTTGTTGAGTATGTTACAAACGTACCGGAAAACCCATGTCTGTGAGCTGTTTGATGAGACGGTTCATGATCCAGGCCTCATCTGTTTTGTTGCCAATCTTTCCCTTAAAGCACACAAGCAAGACATTTGTTTTAACATGATTTCATCAAAGATGATGATAACTCTTATTCCAATTCCGAGTACAATTGTAAATCAAGTGTATTTCTACCTTGGTGAGACCCTTCTTGGGTCTATTGCCCCAAGAATTGCAAGATGAGCTGCTCTCCTGGGTGGGGCTGTTCCACATGTCCCCATCTTCAGAGTCCCATTGGCCTGTAGACATACCCACACACACCCCTGCACCTCCCCAGCCATCTTGCATTGGTTTGGGGCCTGAGGAAGAGTCAGAATAAAGAGGTTAAACAATTTAAGTGCAAGAAAACAATGAAATAGCTGGTTGTCCATTACAGTATTTTATTATATTATACGGTATGAGCAAACCATTCAATTATGAGCAGCAGGTAATTTTTCCAACTGACCACTTGATGCCACTGTTGCCATTTGACATGCTGAATTTCTCCTGCAATTCCTTCAGTCAATTTCAACATTTTTAACAAATTGATAAAAAAGCTAACACTGACTGCTTTAACCTCTGACTCTCCACATTATTAGCATAAAGTCTGTTCAGTGAAGCACTTTGCTATGGTAATACAGAAGAATTGTATGATTTCGATCATTAACTAATTGCCCTAAACACGTTTTTTGGTACAATTTCACAGGCAGTTATTGCCGGATTCCGAAATGTGAATGATACCTGGCTTGCAGGGAGCAGAACCTGGAGGTCCATTGGCCCTTCCATAGGGCCCAGGGGGCTCGTGGCCAGCTTCTCCCCATCCTCCTACTCCCCCTGGAGGCTTGCCCCAGGCAGAAGTGCCATTGTCCACAGCTGATGTTGGAGCTGCTGGCTCTCCCAAAGCAGGATCTGACTTAGGCTGAACACTGGAAATCTCTCCCCAACCTGATAAACAGGAGAGGTGATTTAAAAGATAAAATGAGCCATGCTGTTGTGAAATCTTAACCACTTAACTTGCTTTTATACAGTGTGGCATTGCATTTGAGATGGCAGTGAAACATCAAAGTGATATTTGCTTGCCCACATGACACAGGTAGTGCTTGAGTATAGAGACATAATGATAAGTTGGCTAGCTGGCCAACTGCTAAAAACAAGTTACCCACTAACCTTGCTAGCTAAAAGGTTAGCAATGTCAAGGCTACAATTGATAGTGTGTGGTGCAGTATAGTAACCCTGAGAGTGAATACACTGACTGTTGTAGTTTTTTGGTGAATAAATGTTAGAGGCCTCAAGTCCATCCTATTGGTAAAAATTCAAATTTCAGACATGAATACCATATCCAAATGTTTTTATTCAAAGTGCTATTTTGATAATCCAATTAACTCCTTAGCAGATTGAAACTACTTTAATTTTATATCTGTTTCTTTAGACAGATGGATAAATGCACTCTTTTTGAGTGTGTCTCTCAGTCTATTCCGGCATCAATCGAGATGGTAGGTCCATAGTTTTAACGGTTCACTATGTAGAAATGTCTTAAGGCAGTCATGGCAGTCCCTGGTAAGTGCTAAATCCAAATCTGACTTAAAATGGCTTCATTTACACCATGTTTTTGGCTTAAATGTTGTTGCCATCATACTAACCCAAAGCTGCGGCCATGTTATTGTGCAGGTGCACACACGCGCACACATGCGCACACAGGCATGCACGCGCACGCACACACACACACACACACACACACCATACTTTCAGCTGTTCTTGGCTTGCACCCCCCGGGCAAGAGCTTGTACAAAAGTTAAAGCTGCTGCTTAGGCTAAAAACATGGTGTATGTGACATCATTTTGAGTCTAATTTCAATGTCAAGATTTGTGCATACTTGGATGACACAAGAGGGGCATTCTGGAGGCATTTTATATTTTTGTCTGTCGCTTTTTTTATGTTTAACGAAGCAGCTGCCGCTCACTTCAATTGCATTGGATTTTACTGCAAATACCCCTGAAGCTCCAGAAGAATTTTGAATTTTCACTTATTGCTGAATTATCCTATTGATGCCATTTAATAAAACATACTTACAGTATGATGTCAGATAATGCTTTTAAATTTCAAATGATGTTTTGAATATCTTCATGGGTAGTAACTGTTTTTTTTTTTAAATTTCTTTATTACAGCACTGCTATACAGTGTTACCTGGATTTGCAAGGGGGGGTCTTCCCTGGGGTCCTGCACCTGGCTGTGGTAGACCGTTATTAGGAGACCCGTTATTGTTTCCATGGTGTTGCAGAAGAGTTGCGGGATGACCTTGGTGTTGCATGTGGTGACAGTGATGGTGATTGCTGTTGGCTTGAGCGACAGAGTGTTTGTTGTTATTACTGGTGGGCATAATCATTCCAGCATTCTTACTGGGAGTTGGGCCACTGTTGCCTGTGTTACTGTTGATACTACTGCGATCCCACATGTTGACAGTCTTGTTGTAGGTGTTGGGATCACCCCAGGTGGATGTTCCATCGTCAATCTCCATCTTCCTGCGGATGGAGGGAGGGGAAGGCTCTTCCCAGCCAGTAGGTTCCATGGTCTGGTCCTGTTTGCTGACATTGCTCCAGCCAGAGGTGTTCTGCTTCACAGAACCAGGACCACCCCAAGAACCAATGCTGCCACCTGCTCCACTTCCAGTGCTACTACTGCTGCTTTCCTGAGGTTTGGAAGATCCCCAGCCTCCCTGCACTGGGCCACTGGAACGTGAGATGTCCCCCCAGCTATTACTCGTCACAGAGGAAGCAGGCTTACCCCAACCTCCTGCTCTATTTCCTCCTCTGGGGCTTTCCTTCCAACCACTACTTCCTCCATTCCCCCCTTCTCTTTCCCACATGCTGTTGGAGGACCCATCATTCTTGACCTCTGCTTCTCCCCAGTCCCTTGCGTTAGAGCTGTTGGATCCCCCATTACTGTTGCCCCAAGCATGGGAGCTATTGGGGTTCTCCCCCCAGTTAGTGGACTGTGTTTTTGTCATGCTATTGTCCCAAGTAGGTGTCTTGTCCTCAGATGCCCAAGATGGTGTGCCCCCATTTTTAGGACCATTGGTAGGCAAGGGGTCTCCCCAGCCACTGGTGGCGGCGGCGGCATTTGCAGATTTGTTTAATGACTGTGGAGGGTCGCCCCATCCTAATCCAGCCTGGACTGGCTGAGGCGGAGGAACTCCCCAGTCAGAGGATAGTGACCCTTCACTGTCACTTTTTCCTCCAGACCCATGTCTTTGACTTGGGCCAATATTAGGGTTGATGGCACTTCCACTCGTGGATGGGGGTCCACCATTAAAATTAGATCCTCCTAAGGTGGCTGAGCTACTGTTGCTCTTCCTATCATCGGAGTTGGCTTCTTCCATCTCCCATACAGTGTGCTGTCGGATGGGGGTCTGTCCCCAGCCTAAGTTACTCAGCACCTTTGGATCTAGGTCCTGTCGGGGTAGCAAAGGGGCAAAATCCAAGCTGGGAGAACTGTTTCTGTGGTTGGATCTGCCTTCACTGCTGTCCCCACTACCTTCGCTAGCCGGGGCTGTTCCAGGCTGTGGCCCCCAAGAGCCAAGTTGCTGCTCTTGACCTGAACCGGAACCACCTGCATCAAATGAGTCCCAGCCTTTTGATACATCTGCACCACCAGAAGGTTTTGCCCAGGCACCCCAGCCACCACTTCCACTACTCCCACCACCACTACCTTTGCGACCCCAGGCAGAAAGGCCCCCAGAGTCCTTGGGGGAATCAGCTGCCTTGGTTTCTCCACTACCCCATACAGAGGTGCCTGTTGTGTCACTATTGAGCTGAGATGATTCAGTTGGTGACTGGCCTCCCCAGCCTGTTAACCCATGGATAGGGCTCATTGGCTCCTGAGCTTGCTGCTGTTCCTTAGTATGGTTTGGTCCATTAGTATTAAGGTAAGCAGGTTCCATACTAAAGGATAAGTTTGTGTTGGCTAAATGTCGCTGCTGATCATTTTCATTAGCACCAATCATGCCAACCCAACCTCCTCTGCAGGTATCCATACCTCCCAGGCTCCCATTTCCCATGTTTCCAGTGCTATTAATACCTGGTGGGTAAGATGAAGAATTGGACACAACATCAGGGTCAATCACTCCACTGCCCCCACCACCCTCATGGCCCAGAACAGGCCAGGCTGATGGGTTTGCATTGGGATTAAGGTTCAAGTTAAAACTGTGAGAGCCCCAGTTACTGGGTGCCCCTACTCTCCCACTGTTCATGCCATCTTGTTTCGTATCTGAGACCCAGCTTCTCTTACTGGCTAATGTGCTGGTTGATCCAGGTCCTGTCATCATGCTATTGTTAGATTTAAGAGAAGCGTAGTGGGTCTGCTGGCCTGTGGCACCTGTGGCCATACTCAGAAAACTATTATGACTACTGGTGAGAGTGGCAGCAATGGTGTCTGGATTGGAGCTAACCAAGCCCCAGGGGCATTGTGATGCTGCAAGGTGGTCACTATTGCGGCTAATGGAGGGCCAAGCTTCTGTATCACTTCTATCAATAATCACTTTGTCCCAGTTGTTGGGACTAGAGGGGTTGTCAACTGGCAAAGAGGCTCCACAATGGCAGGTCTCATACTGGTTAGCAGGCCCACTCTGGAGGGATATGTCTGAAGGGAGAAAGTGAAAGAGAGAGGGAAGATGAAATGAAAGGGGGAGAAACAAATGAGGAAGGGTGGGGAGGGTAAGAGAGAAAAGAGAAAAAATGTTTAAGTTAGACCAAGGATCATCATGTAATACAGCTCCTGTTAGTTCCTTGGATCATTTCTTCTTAGTAGGTTAATGCTTGCTTTCAGACTTGGCAGTTCACACATACACATTCCACCCTAACCATAACCCAGAACACAATCAGAATGCACAGCCAAGCATGTTACGTGTCATATCAGCCATGGCATATCCATAGATCCTTGCTCTAGTGCAGTTAGCCAAACAAAGAGAAAAGACAGAGCACTGTCTTTCTTTCCATTACCCATCCTGGGTAATTTGTTTTCTCTTCCCTGGCTGTTATGTATAACCCCTTACCTCTCACTCTCTGCCTGCCCTCATCTGTTGTATACTTTCCCCAT